>JAMPIV010019565.1:0-42551 GCA_024509875.1 Oreohelix idahoensis
CCCGCCACCCCACCCATCCTCCCTCCGCCCCCCCCCCCCCCCCCACCCCCACCCCCCCCCCCCCCCCCCCCCGGTAAAAAAAAAATCGAAGATTTAAAAAAAAAAAAATTAAAGCAGGCAGGGTGTTAGTGAGGTCAATTAAGTTTACTTCACCGCTAAACAACTGATGAAAACGATCATTAAGATATTAAGTACTGATAATAGAATAGAAAAGAATAAAGAAGGATATAAATGTGGTAGGACGGAATAAACACCCAAATTCAAACAAAAGTAGAAAGGTAATGAGACATAGATCAACTTTGTACTAATTATGAAATGTTATAGTGGAAAAGAACATAGAAGATGACTTGAAAATAGAAAAATGTTCATAAATGGTGAAAAAATTTTAAGAAACCATCAAGATGATTATAAACATATGTCATCATTGGAAAAAAAAATTGGAGATGTGTATTGGTACGTGATATAACGCAAGTGTGGAAAACGAAATGAAAAAACAGATAAAAGTCCAACAATTTGCAAACACGAGAAGGTAATGCAACACATACAAAATACGGAGTAGTTTCTGATATGAGGAGAATTATACCCTATTGCAAACTAATTAAAAACTAATAAACAGGCTTAAATTATGGTCTCATTATAATAATCCACGCGCACACAAAAAAGATATATTAGCGCATAATGAAGGCGCGACCACTCGAATGAAAAATGAGGCGTAGATGCAAACAGTGCAGTGTTCAGTGATAATTAATAGGTCTAATTAAGGGTAAACATGTCATATAATAATGGCCCGCTTGCTTCCGGTTAGGGATAACTAAAATGTTATTATTGAAGCACTCGCGACGAAGTCTTATAATATGCGTTCCTTACAAGCAAAAAAAAAATTAATCAATCAATTTACTCTTGGAAAAGTTTTCACTGGCGGACAGTTTCATATACACACAGCGATTGCACTAACAAGTCAAATCATCTGCGAGAATTATACATTCAGAAATATTGGCAGGAAAAAAAAAAATACACCATAATGAAATATGATAATATTAGTCATGAAAAAGATGTCCTTGGAATCAGTTAATAATGTGGAAAAAAAATAGGTCACATCCGTGGCTCGAATATGACTGTAATGATATATACAACAAGCGAGGTCATTCATCACGAGAAATGTTTGTAACATGGTGACCATCAAATTTATGCAGAAGTACAATAGCGTTTGTCGTAGAAAGCAACATTGGCGGAAAAAAGTGTTCAATGAGTTGTAAATGCCGATTCCTGCATCTCGGAAAGATTCTTGTGGCCAACGGGATCAATAAAATTCGGGCCACGACCGTTGTCAGAAACCCTGGATGGGCTTGGACTGTCAAAGTGGACATAGAACGGGTGCAAGGCAATAGTCATCATAAAACGGGCTTATTTAGAGCCTCTTTAAGTCCTTTCTCTGAAGTGCGGTTTTAGTGCAAGCTGGGTTCAGGACTCGACAACGAATGGGCATCAAACAGAAAGCGTTTTTAACTGCACGGTATTGACAGGACAATGGCCAAACCCCCCATTCTCGAGGTCTATCGCAGAGTATCGTCGTTTCAGCTTCAGTTAATTGTGTCGGGTGGACGAGTATCTGGGTGAAGGATGTTCATAACTTCAGCTGAAAGCTCCAAATCCCCTTCGAACGAGGCATCCCTTCGAATGAATGAAAAACGAAAAGTGCTGTATTGGTATCCGCCAAATTAGGAGAAGAGTGAAAGATGAAACACTATCCCTACCTAATGTGGCTTTGGCAAAACCTTTGTGATCCCATCTTGCACCATGATAGGCGAACCTTTCTTCAACAATACGAAGAGGTGGGTAGCAGTGTGATAGTAAGCCAAGACAGAGAGTTGGAAATTATTTAATCGATATAGGAAGACAAATATTGTCTCGTGTTTAAATATACAGCTGTGAAAAGTTAAGTCGCGATGAGAACAGGTGCGACTGTACAAATAGGACAAGGCACAAGAAAACAGTACGAAATAATTCAGCGTGAGTGTGTGAATGAAATGGAACGTACAGAGAAGTCATGATACATTTACAAATGATTACTGACGTCAAAATGGAAATTCGTTCAAGAGTGTAATGGAAGGCTGACTTTCTGAGTAGTGAATCGAACAAAGTGAAGAAACTCTATTGGACAAAGGTGTATCTCTCTAAAAGTTGAAACTGATGTCCATAGTATGTGTACTGTTTCAAGAAAAAGAATAACATTTGATATGCAATAAAGATTGCAATAAAACTGACATGAATGGAATTTGGACTCAAGTCGAAGTAGTAATAGTAAAGCAGTGAGCAGTGTGAGTAGAGTAAGAACAAAAAAGTCGTAGACCAAGAAGATAGATGAGCTAACCGGGGCATCATAATTAAGGTAAATATGTTACCTATAAGAAATATAAAATATTGTCACGAAGAACTATGTCCGTAAATTTAGGCCAATGAAACACCACTAGTCAATAATCACAAAAGCGAGTTGCATACCCAACATGACCTGGATTGTATGATTCAGCCACGTGGTTAAAATAAAGTTGGCGTGTGTGGATGTGCTAAGACAATAACAGGTTGCATTATAAATCCTTAATGGTATTCAAAGATGAAATATAGTTTTTATTGCAAACGACCGTACTAAAGTATGTCCGTAATGGGATCATAAGATAGCACCAACATTGGTATGATGACATAAGTATTATTAGTACTGCAAATATCCCATCCACATTAGAATGAATGTATTCGTGGCTAAGATTTGGGCCATAGCCGTAAATGCGGAAGCTAGTAAGGTGTTGGTTGCCGTTCCACAAGCACAGCAGGTTTGTACTGGATGTACAACACCATTTATTACCGTGTATCGGTCCGGACGATAAGGTCGGTTATCGGATTCGGGAGCCATGCATACGTGTAAATATACACCCGTAAAAAAATGGGGTATGTAGTGGCGAAATGTGGACGATTGGGAGTTGGAATAGGGAAGAGTCTAAAACGTGACCACCACGTTCAACGCCATTTTTTTACGGACATTACTCATAGTTACACGGGACGGTGCTGTACTAGTGACTGCCGAGTCAGCAACCGTTCGTTGACATCCAGAATCCTGGAGTAACTGAAACCGGTATATTGTTTACCAAAAACCCTTGTGTAAAGTAAGAGCAAAACCTGTTCCATCATGTGCAGACAAGGGCTGGAAGAGTCGGTAGAGGATGGACCGCAACTCAAGGTAGTAAACTGTTTGCTGTAGGCTGAAATAGGTGTCGTTGCACTCACGGGCACTGTGATGCACGTATCAAAATCAAAGAGGAAAACAGAAGCCACAGCATTATTTACATTATTAATGTCAATATGATTTTAAAATAACCTGAGGCTCAGGTTGAGCTGCGTTAAGCATGATCGAAGAGATTTTATTCATTTTTGGAGATCGACCTCTATATCGCGATCGATCGGTGACTATTATCTCTAATGGGACCATTGTTTTAGATTTAGAACCCCAATAACATTTTTCTTTCTTATATAAGAATAAGTGTTCTTAGGTCAGTTTCTTGCGCTGATTTCAAAATTTGAAATCCGTTTATCTCTATCACGTCGGGTTCTTAAGATATTTGTGAATAAATATATTTTTGGGAAACCGTTATTTGCTCCGTTTCATTTTTTACTATATAACTTTTTAAAAAATTAATAAAATGCAAAATAATTCTACTTTTTATACTGCTAAAAGATGCATGACATATGTTACGTTATATTTCAAATAGTTACTGTATTTTGAAATAATTCTGAGTGAAATATGGCTTCTAGAAGTTGTAGAAATTCGGCTGATCTGTTCTGTTACGTGTGCGGATATTTTACCGATCGTGTTCACCAGAAAAACTTTACACCATTGCTAAAGAAAGCATATGAACTTTATTTCGATTCGAAAGTTGATGATGCAAATAAATCTTGGAAGCCAAATGCAGTTTGTTCGACTTGTGCAAATACATTGGCAGGTTGGTTACGAAAAATCGCCGAAGCATAAGTCGTCGATGCCTTTTGGAGTGCCAGTAATATGGCGTGAACGACAAATCACGCTACTGATTGTTACTTCTGCTTGACAAATATCTATGGTTTCACTTTTAAAACTAGAAAGTCTGTGGTTTATCCAAATATTGAATCGGTTTCGAAACCAGTGCCTCATGATCCAATCACGTGTCCGATCCCAGTTCCACCAGAACAATATCCGTTGGACGTGAATGAACATCAGAAAGTGATAGTTTACCTGCTTTAGAAACTAATTCTGACTCGGATTATATACCGGTGAATGATGGTGTTCACTTAATTAACCATTCAGAACTTTCAGATCTAATAAGTGATCTCGCTCTCACCAAAGGACAAGCGGAATTACTCGGTTCGCGACTCAAAGAATGGAATCTTTTAGCGCCCAATACTCCGATATCTAAATTTCGTCATAGACACAGAGAACTTGTTCAATACTTTGAGATGGATGATGACATTTGCTATTGCAAAGATGTAAAAGGTCTAATGGTGCACCTCGGTCATGAGCACATAGTCAACGAATGGCGACTTTTCATCGACTCTTCCAAGGGACTAGTCTAAAAGCCGTGTTATTGCATAATGGAAATTTATTTTCATCAATTCCAGTTCGCCTACTCTGTTCATATGAAAGAATAAACTTATGACAATATGGGCTATACTTTTGGCAAAAATTAAAGTACAATGACTACCAATGGCGGATTTGTGGAGACTAAGGTCATTGCAATTCTCACGGGCCATGCAGACTGGGTATACTAAATTTTGTTTGCTTCCTATGTGAATGGGACAGCCGCAACAGACAGGAACATTATGCAAGAAAGGTGTGGCCTATCAGGGATCGTATGCAGCTCGGGCATAAAAATGTAATACACGAGCCATTAGTTAACAAAAACAGCATAATTTTACCCCCGTTACATATAAAGTTGGGGATCATGAAGAATTTCGTAAAAGCGTTAGATAAAACGAGCAAAGCTTTCACTTATCTTCGAGAAAAGTTTCCGCAAGTTAGCGATGCAAAGATAAAGGAAGGTATCTTTGTAGTACCTCAGATTAGGAAAGTTATTGCAGACAAACAATTCGAGAACTTGTTACATGGTAGTGAACTTCGCGCATGGATGGCATTCAAATCGATCGTCGATAACTTTCTGGGAAATCACAAATCTGTCGACTATGTGCATATTGTTAAGCTGTGCATAGATGCATACAGAATTATGGGCTGTAACATGTCCCTCAAAATCCATTTGCTCGATTCGCATCTTGACTTTTTTCCCTGACAACCTTGGCGAAGTCAGCGATGAACATGGAGAACGATTCCATCAAGATATCGCCGTAATGGAGTCACGTTATCAAGGACGGTGGAGTGTGACCATGCTTGCCGTATTGTTGGATGCTTCATCGCGATGTACCACATGCCATTCACCGACGAAAGTCGACTGCAAAGAAATTCAAGCCTACATAACTGTTATACTTCTTGTACAAATGATGTTGTAATACTGTATGCGTTGTTAAAAAACTTCAATTGCGTATTTCTAGAGATCCCGACCTGATAGAGAAAAACGGTTTGCAGATTTTAAAAAACAGCGCAATAACATTGGACCAGAAAAAACATAAGAAGTGTTAGAGGAAAGAATAATAAATTTTTTTTTGGTTGCCAGTGTTAATCTTCCCTACCAAAAGTTTACGATCAGCGCTTTGGACCTATGTCGTAAGTTATTATTGTAAGGCATTAGCAGATGCGCCACTTGGCAATGCATCCCTGACGTTAGAGTTGCTAATATTCATGTTTTGGATGTGCAGTTAGATATTGACGGCCGATTTCTTCGGTATACATCTCAGGTTTTTGCAGGCCTTCGCTCATGTAAGAAGTGAGAGAAATAATGGTTTGGGACATCCCTTATACCGGAGCAGCTTATTAAGGTACAAAAGGGCTTCATAAGTGTGTTCGATTTTGGAACAGCTTCAACCCAGCGAGCGAAAAAGTAAGACGTATATTCCTGCATATGAAATCCGGAGAAGTCTTTTCCAGTCTCTGGCAGTAGCGAGTGTGGCTTTTAATGCGGAGCCGATAACCGTCTTCGTCAAGTTGAATTATCTTTTAGCAAAATACCCCTGACTGAATTGTAGTCGTTTTTGTTAGGTCCCAGTTTCCACCATTACAAAACTGCTTGCTGTCAAAGCATCTCCAGTGGGACCGTTCCATAAGTCGTGTTACATATTACGATTTTATCTATCTGATGAGACTCACATATGGCCTCGAATCTATTTAGATATGGATTACGATTATCGTTGGAGAAGTAGACTTGAATGGGGGTAAACTGATCTTGTAAGAAACATGGAATGGTGTTTCTTGTGTGTAGGTGCTTGTAGTTGCAGGAGCATTATTGTGCATTTTTTTCATTCATTAACTTGAGTCTCTCAGTTCTAAAGACAATAATTTATGTTCATGAAGTTCGACGGTTTTCGTTTTCAGTAGCCATTTCAATTGCATTATCTGCGCTTCAGATTCCATCTGACGTTTTCTTTGCTCCATCTGAAATCTTCTTGTCTTCTGCGTCCAGAGTCCAACTGACGTTTCTTTGTCTTCTGCGTCCAACTGACGTTTTCTGTAATTCCCATGTTTTTCTGGACTTTTGCATGTTCTAAAAAGGTCGCGAATAGCTTTTAACGTCTACTCCTCAGAGTCCATACCAAGCGCCTGCCTTGCTTGTTAAATAGTCCAATTTAGACATCTTATCTAAGTATTGAGTTTGCTTACTCACTCAGGTCAAATATTTCTTTAATAAATTATGTGAGACTGGTTTCTAGTCCACTGAACCTAATGTGTTAAAAAGAATATAAAATAAAAAAAACCTACAAAAAAAAAAAATATATAATTAATAATGTAGCATTAAATCTTGCATTAGAGAAAAATAATAGGATATAGATAGACAATATAGGATGAAGACATGAGAACAAACAGTTAAGAAGACGAGATTAACAAATTACATAATTGAAAACGTTCCGAGATATCTAAGAAGGGTTTATAAAGTAGAAAGACAAAAAAAATATTGCAAAACATGCATATGACCACTGCGAAAAACAAAACGAGACAAAGCATCAGTACAGTGTATAATTATAAACTCTGTAAATTTAATTCAAGGACAGAGTAAGGTGGGGAATGAACAGTTACAAAACAAAGTCAATCAATAAACTAAAGCACAATAAGTGTGTCCCCCCCACCCCCCCCCCCCCCCCCCCCCCCCCCCACCACCCCCCCCCCCCCCCCCCCCACCCAGACACACACAGGTGGACCGAAATCCTTCGGCAAATATAAGCCGGAATTTCCACTGCGTGAAATCTGCAAACGTTTAAAAAGAACACATAACGTGGGACCTTGGTGTGGAAACGGGGATGCACCCCACGAAGGTCTCGCACAACCTTCCCAATGGAACATAGGTACATTTAAGAATAAAGGTGGCCATTTAAAAAGAAAGACTCGACTACAACATGCAACAGTGGCAAGATTCACAAAAAAAATAGACAGCGCTTATCTTAAAAAATCCCGGTCTTGCGAAACGTATCGTTGATTGGTGTCGGGTAGTTGCAATGGTGGAGCAAAAAATCGCTTAGAAGCAGTCAACGTTTGACCCTCAATAGGTACGGATGGCTGGATCACGTAGTAAGTCAGTATTGTCGACCGTTACACAGGAGACTGCAAGAAAAGAAACTCTTGTTGATGGCATTTTCTTGAAACATGACGAATTTGAAAACTGGACATAACGTAAATCTTGGAAAAAATTTTCTCGTACTCTGGCCGCCAATGTTACTGGTCACCAATTGTTACTGGTTTCGTCTCGCGCCTATCAATGTGGCGAATACTGTGCACCGTTTCTTTGAATGACAATAGGGACCTAGTAACACTGTATGATGAGTCAAGACTGTGTGACTATTTTCTACGGAAAAGTTGACACTGGACTCGTAGGGTACATGGTGACGAGACATCATTTAATGAGTATAGATTATGTTGACGACGATACACGCAATCATTATTTGAAATGAACATTCATAGTTGAATTATAATTCGTAGTAGACAAAGTACATAGTCCATCATATACGACCTGGACCTTGGTTGACTTCACTAGCCGTTACCCCCTGAAGGGTTAACGGAAATACTACGGCAACGAAGTAGTAGGATGCATAGGTTTATAAAATCAATCATGTTAACAGCGTTGAGCATACATATGAAGATCCAATAATGACTCCAAGCATTGTAGTGACGCACTAGTGACTTGACTCCACTGGTCAAGTCAAAGCTATACAATAAACAATCCTGGAGAACTAAGTATCAAAGGTGAGATACTTAAAATGATCCGTTTTAGGCTAAACATTCTAATCAAGCGCGTCTTGGCATGTTTCCTTTAAGAGCGACGTCTTCATCTTATAGATGATTATAATGATCGTGTCTTTCCGAACCAAGGATAAGTACACGAGAAAATCACGTCTATATCAGACGGAGAAAATTGGGATCTGCCTCCAGAATATTTTCTGGATGGTAACAGATCGCCGCGACAAACCACGCCATCCCGATAAAAAACACCGTGCACGGTGGTACGCAATAATTAAACATACAATTAGATGTGCTCAAATGTGCGTCTACAAAATACTAGACTCACATGTGAGGATCTCAAACATTTAACTCCCCCTCTAAAATAACTTAACAATACCATTAATAGCGCAACAGCTAAATACATTTGGGGGATAACCCACAAGCCGCCCTGGAGCTGAAATCTCTTGAAAGTCCCCAAAAAATCGTGTGTAGGTTGCATGGTTGTCTAAATCCCTGAAATATCATGATATTTGATGCAGAGTATAAGCACAAAACATTACATATCTATGACTAAGTGATTCTGTTATTCTTGATTAGCTTACGTCCAAGTTAAAAGTGGGATGGGTGGGGGTCCGTTTCTGCAAAATCGACAAGGAGGAGCTCCATTGTTTTTTTGATTGAAATGCAGCATGAATTTTCTTATTTTCAAGTCGTTGATAGGAAGAAGATTGCCGCCGTCCATATTATTAAAACTATAACTCTAGGCGTGTCTCCGTTGGCAGTCGATATTATTTGATCAAGACAGGATCATGAACAAGTTTTAGCTTGTTTTTCAACGGGCGGCGTATTAGTACAAGTTTAGCAGCAAAACAATATGGCGAACAGTTAGTGCTGGTCAAGGAAATAGTGAAGGACCAGGGAGAACAGTAGTATTATGTACCACTTGGTGCTACATGGGTGGCACTATATCCATCTTAACCAGATGCTGAGCTGGCGAGAAGGGCAGAAGAATTGGAGGAGAGAAGGCTATGAAGAATTGTGACAAAAAAACGTTATTAAGAAGAAATTTGCTGAAAAAGAAGGCGAGGGAAGAATAGAAATTGTTGAAAAAAGAAGTAAAAATGAGAAAGAGCTAAAATTAGCTCAATTTGAGCATAAACTGTCAATGGCTTAATTTCCGTGTGAACGACTCACATTAGAAAAAGAAACTAAACAAACTGATACTGCTGGTGAAGGTGTGACTAAGAGGGATCATGGTGCCTCTTTTCAGTTACATTTGCCTAAGTTTAATCCTAACATTAATGACATTTCTTGTTTCTTAAATAGATTTGAAACAGATTGACAGGAACATAAACTTGAAAAATCAAAATGGCCTAGTAAATATAATGCATTTATTGACAGGTGTGAAGCACTTATAGCTGTGTGCTCTATGTATGATACTACTAGAAATAATTATGATGCTGTAAAAAAAATATCAACTTGACGAAAACGGTTATCGTCTAAGGTTCAAAACACTTAATCCTGATTCAAACAAGGATTTTGCTGAGTACATCTCATTCTTTAAACTGTGTTTTAGCTGGTCGATTGAGCTGTCGAAGACTGAACTGAACACACTTTTAACAAACTTGTGGATCTTATGTTGAGGGATAAGGTTCTGGCATAAGTAAGTGCTGACTTTTTAGCCTATCTCCATGAACGCAAACCGGAGTCATTAGCATCCATGGAAATTCTTGGACGTCAATCTATGACAGCTCGGTACCGAAGACGCAACAAACGAGATGAATGCAGTCAGCGACTCATAACTTGACTGCTTGCGTCAGTGTCAGCGAACAAAGCTGACCAAGACTCTACTCCACCTCCGAGTGGTGGTCCTGGAAACAGGCTGCATCACTGCAGTCTGGCTGAGAGAGTAGGGATCGAAGAGGGAAGGCAAACTTGGTATCAAAAATGCTGTGCTGAAGTCGGATGTGTCGGCCGAAAGGCTCAAATATTGCAGCTCCGCTGTAAACGGACACAACGCAACCAACGACCTTTTCAGGACGAACGAGGAAGAAGATATGACAGCTCACCCCGGGAGAAATATCAGCAACTCAAATATTAAAGAGGCGTTACCTGTTGCTCCAGCAAAGGCCTATGCACTTCAATACTCCCAGACAGTAGATCTTAGAGTGTTGATATAAATTTTTGTCGGAACATGGATCGTAACAGAGGATCTTTCCGAGATCGATACAATTTTGTAAATAGATCACCGCCAGAACAAAGACATTTTCGCCCATACTACGATGGAAACTCATCACCAAAACACTTCTCTGGACCCAACAAAGGTTGGCAAGGGGCACAAAACTCTTATGCTAATAGAGGCAACAAACAATATTATGGCAATAATAATAACAGCAGAGGTTATCAGAACAACAATTCTTATCGTTCACGCAATATAGAACATGCAAACTCAGTTGTTAATCAAGGCAACAGCACAGGTGGGGGTGAATCAAATCAATGAAACCACATCCCATGCAAGTGCATGTTCTTCTTCTTTGGTCCTTAGCCGCCGACCGTCAAAGCAGCCAGTGGCCATCACGCCTGTAGTGTTGATTATCTAATAAGTCAAGTTGTACTGTATGCAATGCTGTTTTTCAGTCAGAGGGGGTACCTAGACTGTGGTGTGGACATCCATTACCAGTACTCGCATCTCATGTTGGCAGAAGTTCCTTGAAATTTCATAAAGGTTTTGTTAATAATTAACTTGTTTTAGTGCTATGAGATAAGGATGCACCACTGTATGTGTACGTCAGTCTGTGGTTGACCAAACATAATATACAGGTAAAGAGGTAAAATGTGTCACATTCGGTGGTACAGTCTAATTCTACCCCACAGCAAATATATATATATATATATATATATATATATATATATATATATATATATATATATATATATATATATATATATAGATATATATATATATATATAGATAGATAGATAGATAGATAGATAGATATATACATAGATACGCCTTTCTTCAGAGGAAACATCCTAGTGTGTATGTTAACAAAACCTATCACTGATTTGATTATTGGAAATCTTTCTTAGTTGAAAGAATGCTCAGGTGAAGAAATCATTGACTGGGAACGTCAACATTTGATATCTGCAAATGCTGTTACTACCCGAGCACAAACTCAGGTAGAAGAATTAAGTAATGATGATGATTTACAGTAAAGAGATGCATTTGTTACCATGCAGAGAAATGATGATTCATTGAAAAAAAAATTCAGGCTGCTAAATATGATGATGTGGCTTACAATGACAATACTGTTCTTTGGTTTACCATCAAAAAGTATATTCTGATACGTAATTTCAGAGATGCTACATCACTAAGAAAACAAATTATGGTTCTAACAAATATCAGACCATTTATATTACGACATGCTCATGACGTCAATTGTACTGGACACATGGGTATTGCTAGAACTAAACAAAGAATATTGTTAAATTTTTTCTAGCCTGGTGTTACTAACGATATAAACATTATGTCAAACATTCAAAACATGCCAAGAGGTAGCATCCAAGGGTGCCTACCATAATGCACCTATTCAGGCATCTGATTTCGCTAAGATGTGATTGATTTAATAGGTCTGTTACCAGTTATGTCAGCAAGAGGCCATATATATGTTCTCACGTACATCGACATGTGCACACAATGCCTGAGGCTATTCCTCTTAAGAATAATTATACAATACTGAAGCCAAGTATCCAATAGTGGAGCGTGAGTTGCTCTCCATTATCTGGTGTGTTTCCAAGTTACAACGTTATTTGATCGGCGCACACTTCATCATACAAACTGACCCACGCGCTTTGGCTTTCCTGCAACAGGCTAATTTCAAGAACCAACGCCCAGCACGGTATTCCATTTGTCTACAGCCTTTCGACTATGAAGTCCATGCTATAAAAGGAGACATCAATGTTTTGGCTGATACCCTGTCCCAATGTATCAAGCACTAGGAGATCTATAACAGAATTCATTCATCCCTACGGCAGAAATAGTGAATGATTATACTTATCTTGTGATGAAACTTATTGACTTGTCGCTATATCAAACAAAAGTATGCTGCTCACACCATATGATCAATTGACAACATACCATAAACTTTGCGAAACTACATGACGCACAGTGTACTGGTGTAATTCTACGGCAACTACAGATTGGCAAATTGAAACTAATTTTATAACACACGCTTTCGCACTTATAGATATTGGACTGTTTTTCATTAACATTGCAGTTCGCTTCTACGTATAGGGACTTATCTTGTCCATGCTTATGTGATCAAAGGGAAACATTTCAGACAGTAGCTTACTGATGTTTCAATGGTCTAGTCTACAAGATCTCAGAACGAACTTAAGTAACTATGGAATAGCTTATTTTCGATATTCAAGGAACAATAATGGTGAGAATTATTACATTTTATCACGCATTTATTATTGATTGACATTATTCGCGACATTGCTGGACCGATATAATATCATTCTTATACAAAGGTGTATTACCCAAGGTTGATGAACTGCCAAATCATTTATGCTTACAAAGCGTAGACCTCGGTTATTGAACACAATTCCATGGGACATTTCAGGCGTAACATTGTGCATGGCAAATATTGACTATTTTTAGTTTCACTTTAATGATGACATAATTAATTTAAGATTAATACTTGCAACGAATATACTCACAAATACCACTTGAGTACATGCTTCTGGTGGCCAACGCAGTTATGACTAGGGCACAACAGAGAGCCGAAGCAAAACGGTGGCTGAACAACCATATCGAATTATAGGATCATACTACATCGCATCTTACTCCTTCGGAGTCCACAACCTCAACAACACAACAACATCACGATATGTCACTTAAGCGTTTATTTACCTTAGCAGATAGTTAAGAGTGTTAAAACAAACAAAGAGTTCTGGACATTGGTTTGAGCTCAAGAATATCTATTCACACCAGGTATGTTTTTCGATAATGGTTTATCAATTTATACGTCAGATTGTATATTTTGTTCCTCGGAAATTAAGACGACTTGTGTTACGTACTGGCCATGATTCACCCTTGGCGGATCATATGAGCATCAAGCGAACTTTAGATCGCATTACCGCACATATTTATTGGCCTGGTATGCACAAGGATGAGAAATTATATTGTCGCTCATGCAATGACATACCAAAGCGTGGCACGAACAAAAAGGTAAGCAACAAATGGCACCTTTACATTTAAGTAACTGATAAGCTACAGACTTTCATAAATCAAAACATGGGTGCTTGCGTAGGAAATAGAGGGATTAAAAGGGTATGACAAGGTTACCAACGTGGAACAAGAGATGAGAAGAAGACGATGGCGATGGATAGGACACACACTGAGGAAACCTGTTGATAGCATTACAAGGCAGTCCTTGTTCTGGAACCCCCAGGGCAAGAGAGGCAGAGGTAGACCAAGAAGCAACATGGAGAAGAGAGCTGGAAAACAGAGGTGAAAATGATGAGCAAAGAACGTGGAAAGCCCAACTTAAGATGATGGCACGTGACAGAGGGACTTGGCATGTGTTTGTTGAAGGCCTCTGCTTCTTTGGGATTGGGGGGGTTATGATGAAGAAGTAACTGATGTTCCTGACCGACCATTTAAGAACAAAATTTGCAATCGACATTGTGTCCAAATGTCTATTACGTCTCTTACAATGGTTTTTAGATATATTCTCACGCCACTGTGTTGATCTATGTACACGTTGGCCTGAAGCTATGCCATTGAAATCTATAACTACAACTGCAGTTTCTGACGCTCTGTTTGTTATATTTTGTAGAATTGGTATACCCGAAGAAATCTTGTCAAGATAGAGTGATTTCACAATTTTTACATTCTCATGTTATGAGTGGGTTTAGAATCAATGCTTTCCATTCATCAACTCGTTCACCAGTCCTTATCATGCAGTCCCTCAAATGGAGTTTGCGAACGCTTTAACGGGTCGTTTAAAGCAACTTTTATGTAAAATAACACAATCATGTCCTCACGATTGGGACCGTCTCCTACCTGCAGCTCTTTTCGCATACAGATAGGTTCCAAATGAGAGTACTTGGTTCTCTCCATTCGAGTTAGTGTACGTCGGGGCAAATCCCTAGGTCCTATGTTCATTCTCAAAAATTTGTTGGTGGGGTCGAAAGCGAACCATGACACTCGTACTAGTTATGAACTTGTCATCGACCTCATACGTCAGCGACTATATCGATTCCATGTTCGTATGCAGTTGGTATGATTGAAACAGCTACTGCAGAAGCTCGTTTATATCTATAATCGAAATAGGACTTTGCGCTCTTTTAAACCTGGTGAAAAAGTCTGACTGATACTTCCTCGTGATGACAATAAAGTTACTCATTTCCTGGCAGAGTCCTATTTCAAGACGTTGATTATTCAGTTAATGTGTGAGAGGTAAAATTAAAATGACCACATCAATATGCTTAAATTGTTTTTGTTGAACGACCAACAGAATTGACGACTATTCTCGTTACTGTGTCTGATCCTTCATCCCATCATGCTTCTTACACTGTTGTGCAAGATGATGACTCTATCTCTGATATCCCCTTGCATTTCACGTTTACCATATCTTCAGTCTTCTGAAATCCGTGGCGAGATGTTACTATTTCTCCTACTCTATCGACTACTCGAAACGCAATCAAGCTTGTGAAATATTCTTTCTTTCGTCTTTATCTGATGTGGTTAACCGATATCCGGTGTGCAAAATCACTCACCACACATGATATAATTCTCATACATGACTATCAGGGTTTCGCCCAACTTACAGCGCTGTCTTTCTTCTAGCCCCGCATACCTTCAACTATTCCCTAAATTCAGGTTTGCAGCAAAGCATGAAGTTTCTTTACATGGCTAAAATATTGCATCTGCCTTACTTTGATCTTATTCGTTGTTTCTTTTCCATTTCTTATCTTTTCTAGACCTATCAAAAACTGCGTCCTTACACTATCTCACTTCATCATCGAGATAAAGTTGAAAAGGAGATCAATGATATGTTTACGTATGGGTGTTATATCTCATTCTGAATACCCATAAGTATTTCCTATGGTGATAGTTAAGGAAAAGGACAGCTCATTATGTAAATGCATTGATTTTCGTCGATTGAACAGTATCACCATCACGGATCACGGACGCAGGACCAATGCCAATTTTAGAAGATTTGTTAACACAGGTCGCACAAGCCACTTTCTTTAGTAAACTGGATATTTCCAAGGGTTATTGGCAGATCCCTCTGTCCGAACGTGCCAAACCTTTCACTTCTTTTACCACTCCATTTGGCTTGTTCCAATGGAACTGCATGTGCTTCGGCCTTGTAAACGCTCCTTTGACTTTTCGTGCGCATGATCCCAATTATTGGACTATCGAAAAGATATCATTACATACATCGATGACATCTGCCTTTTTCATGACTCATGGCAAGAACATGTCTAAGGCCTTAACATTCTCTTCTCTCACGGTTTTTGACAGTGAGGGACCCTCTAAGGTCCCAGATTGGTTGTCGGGAAATTTCTTTCCTCGGTCACCGGATTGGTAATCATCTCTTTCCCAATGATAATAATACTGTCAAGCGTATATTAGATTTGAAAGTTCCACAGACTAAGAAACAGGTTTAGCACAAGTTTACGTGGTCTTATCAACTTCCTACCATAAGTTCATTCCTGACTTCGCTCCTCTGTCTGCACCTTTATCTGCACTGACCCGTAAGGGTAGCCCCCTCGAACTGTAAAGTGGACAGAGATGTGCGATCAATAATTGAACACTTTCACACACTTATTCTCACAGGCCCCTATTTTATTATTGCCTACTTTTAAGTATCCCTTTTTTCTTATAGGACCGACGCTTCATTTATACGGCGTTGGGGCTGTCTTCTGCAAATGGTTGGACGATATGCTTCATCCATGTTGTTATGTGAATCGGAAGCTCACGCCAGCCGAAGCTAAATACGCAACTGGCGAAAGAGAGATGTTGGCGGTTGTATTGTGCCTGTACAAATTGTCGCGGTACCTGATTGGCACTCATTTCTACCTGCAGACTGATCACATCCCTTTATCCTATATTGCCACTCGATCGAATGAAGAATCATAGGATACATCGCTTGGTTTCTTGTCATCCAAAAGTACTCATTTGATATCATCCCTATTTCAGGATTAGACAATACTATAGCCGATATTTTTATTCTCGTAATATTCTACACCAACATGTGGGATTTCTTTACACTGTGTTAAACCATGTGACACAGGAC
The DNA here is from genome assembly GCA_024509875.1 of Oreohelix idahoensis. Lineage (NCBI taxonomy): Eukaryota > Metazoa > Mollusca > Gastropoda > Stylommatophora > Oreohelicidae > Oreohelix > Oreohelix idahoensis. Next base: position 16,651 of record JAMPIV010019565.1, read on the forward strand.
ACGTTTTTATTGCCATTCTTATTTGACTTTCCAAAAGGGACACAGACATCTAGTCTTTTGATTACTGTGCAGAGCAGTTTAATTATTGTGTTTCTACGAACTATTTTACATTGACTCTCCAGTTTTTAGTAACTATGAGCTAGAACAGGACAATTATACTATTTCTTTTCATCAGTAATAATGTGTATTATTACCATAATTTTCAATTTGCCTTGGATTCCACTTAGGGTTTAGTACACATTTAATGTATCATTTACCTCTTTTAGCGCCGTTTTCTTGTTTCCATCGTCCTCCAGCAAGAACCATGTGTCGCGCTCGGGAACGAGGGGGAGGGGAAGATGTTGAGGGTTGCTCCATGTGTGTGTAATTGTCACGGCTGGTTTTATTTTGGTCAGGATATTTTTGCACTATGAAGTCTCCTTCACTAGTCGATTGAGGCGCATCGCGCAGATTAGATGACCACCATCTTCTTCTTCTTTGATCCTTAGCCGCCGACCGTCAAAGCAGTCAGTGGCCATCACGCCTGGTGGCGTCTTGTAGGGCAACAACAAATTGATTCCACTTTGCTCGGTCGACGGCCATCCTTCGTACAGTGCCCCAACTCTGGTTCATTCTTTGCATCTCAGCCTCCACAGTCCTCCGCCAAGTTGTTTTTGGTCGGCCTCTCTTTCGCTTTCCTTCAGGGGTCCAAAGCATAGCTGTTCTTGTGATGGCATCGGGGTCTCTTCTGAGGACATGGCCAACCCAGCTCCAGCGTCTGCCAGCTATGATGGTGTGCATGTCCTCTTGCTTGCTCCGAGTAAGCAGATCTTGGTTTGGTGATGATATTCGGCCGAAAAAAAAGAAAAAATTCGAAGAATTTTTTCTTAGGCATGTTGTGTGAAAAGAGGACAATTTCGACATTTCCATCTCTGTAACTCTCCAGCTTTCCGCACCATAGAGAAGCACAGAAAGCACACAGCTCTGATATAATCTTAATTTTGTGCTTGTGCTGTATCACCATACATGGTTACAAAATCAGTTCGTTGTGTGGCATCTATCCCAATAATACGTGTGTATAGAAGTATGTGGGAATGTCCACTATTAAAGTGAAGCCATAGGCTAAGTTTAAAGGCTTTGGGAAAGCCATAATGATGATGTTTAAAAGATAATGTGAATTTATATTCGCGTCAATATGTTATAAATATGGCATCTCTGCCATTGTGTGCTTCATTGATAAAAGTATTTTTAAGTACGTTCATGTCCAGGATGAAATAAATGAACATTAGTACAAAGGCTGAAGATTAAGGCGTGGAAAGCCAAAAGAAGTACATTGTAACATTTAGATTCAAATCTGAATCTAGCCGTGTTGACAATATACAAGGTATTTACGCAGAAGTAAATAAATGTATAATGATTTTTTGTGAACAATAACCATGAAGTTTTTCTAGACATTATTGATTACAAGGATTAGGATTGAAGCGTAATTAGTTGGTCAGACAACCCAGTCTTTAATAAGGTATGAGCAAAGGCAAGGCAATAGAATGCATTTTTAATTTGTCGTGTTACGAAGAATTATCGTGATCGTGATTAAAGAATCAGTGTCAGTCGTTTTCAAACGAGTTTCATCAATCGATTGAATTTTGCTGAAGATCACCTGTTGATGTGTCCTTGGCGTGACATCCAAGTGTACACGTTACAAACATAAATATACATATAAGATGTCCTCTAAAGTAATTGAGGCTAAACAGTAGGAATCATGCTAACACCATAATAATAATCGAACGACAACAGAAACGTTTAATAATAATAAAATAAGGAACTTCACCACGAAGACGAATTGATGGAAATAGTGCAAATTTATTAAAGAACGAACAAGAACCGACGCGGGATCATCCAATATCTAATAATCCGCATCAATAGCTCTTTTACGCACCTGCGAAGCCTCCCAAAACTAGGATGATATCAAAGAGCACGACCCACTGTTCTTCAAGTCAGCATTTTCGTCGTTACTGTAAGATGTAGACCCCAGAATGCACAATCAAGTAAATAGAACCGTTTTGAAACAAGTTAATAATTCAAATATTCAAACGGACTACGGTACTACGACTTTTATGGAACATTTGGGAACATGGTTTGGCCATGTCTGCAGAATGGGAGAAGATCGGCTACCACGACAAGCATGGGAAACAAAGAGCCAAGGATCCACACCCCCAGGACGACCCAGAGTCCGCTGGGAGGACAACATTAGACAATCTTTGACGGGCCGAGGACTAGAATGGAACCAGGCCAGGAAGTAGACAGCTGATAGAATGGTCTGGCGGTCTCTCTTCCAAACCTCTACACCTCACGGTAGAAGGAGAACGACTAAGTAAGTAAGTAAGTAATAATTCAAATACCTGGGAACATTAATAACAATGGATGGAAGATGCATCTCATAAGTGAAGAGCAGAATAGCCCAGGCAAAAGTAGCATTCTATAAAATGAAGAGTATTTTATGCAACAATTCTTTGTCATTTGGAAGTAAGAAAGAGAGTTCTTCATTGTTATATAGAAACCAATCCTGACATATGGAGTGAGTCATGGACAAATAGTAAACAAATAAGGAAGGCACTAGAGGCAACAGAGATGTGGTTTTACAAAAGAATGTTAAAAATACCATGGACAGCCAAAAATAGGGATGTCCTGAATGACGAAAATGCACAAAGGAAACTTATTTCACAAGTTAGAAAGAAGCAATTCACTTTTTTATGAGAAGGTGAAAGCTGGAATATATCGTAACAACAGGTAAGATCGAAAGAAAAAGAGATAGGGAAGACAAAGTGAACGAATACTGGACAGTTTGACATCGTAACATGGAAAGAAGTCAAGAGCAAAACTGATAAATTGTACTGGAGATTAATAATGGAGATATGAAGTTGTGGAGAGACATAATCTCCTACGTCACTAGGCACGGTACTTGAAGAAGAAGAAGACGAAGATGAGAAGAAGAAGAAGAAGAAGAAGAAGTAGACACCAGGACAGTTGAACACGCAATTTGAGGCAAGAGTTAAGGCCTTTGAGATGCGGATATATAGAAGAATGGAGCACGTCTCACGGAAAGAGAAGAAAGCAAATAAAGAGGTCCTTGAAAACCTCGAAGTGAAAAGAGAAATCGAAAGAAAGAAATCAAAATTAGGCAGCTAAAATTTGTTGGCTGTGTTAAAAGGACATGACACCCTATGAAGCCCATGGTAGAAGGAATAGTTGAAGGCCAATGTGCACGAGGATGACAGCGCTATAAGTGGGAAGATAACATCAAGAGATGGACAGGAAAGAGTCTTATCAGTGCACCATCAAGACAAAAGACAGAAAACGCTGAAGATCTATTGCAGCCGATCTTCGATGAAAGATGGTACCTGATGATGATGAAATAGTAAAATCCTAATTAAGATTTAAAATCCATTTACGTGGGTAACACAGCCATTTCTGTTGACATGGAGGACAAACTTGATAAACATTTTCAAGTTGTTCACCAGTTCTGTCCTGACGACATGGACCTTGTTCAAAACTTGACGTGCACCAAACAGCACCTAATTTTGCCAAGTAACACTTTCGAAAATTTCCACCGTGGTGCTCTTCTTTCCTGTTCTGGTACTGATCTGAACTGGTCAACATGCCATCTTTTCATCTATGGTCACCTTCCTAAGATTTTCTCCAATTTGTCTCTTTCCGTTATGGTACAGTGGTGAACTCTTTCCGTAATGGTACACACTGATGTATTGTATACAACCAGTACGCAACAGGAACACTTAGCATTCATACCATTCGACTTTCGCTGAGGGAGACTGAGCACCTATGGGTTTGACGGAGTGAAATGACGTCGATTCTGATCAACAATAATAACAATAACATACTGATGGACTCTTTCCGTTATTGTACACACTGATGGACTCTCTGTTATGGTACACACGCATGGACTCGTCATTATTGTACATACTGATGGACTCTTTCCGTTATTGTACACACTGATGGACTCTCTGTTATGGTACACACTGATGGACTCGTCATTATTGTACACACTGATGAACTCTCTGTTATGGTACACACTGATGGACTCTCTGTTATGGTACACACTGATGGACTCTCTGTTATGGTACACACTGATGGACTCTCTGTTATGGTACACACTGATGGACTCGTCATTATTGTACATACTGATGGACTCTTTCCGTTATTGTACACACTGATGGACTCTCTGTTATGGTACACACTGATGGACTCGTCATTATTGTACACACTGATGGACTCTTTCCGTTATTTTACACACTGATGGACTCTTTCCTATCAATCTCTTGATATCATCGCCCAACTTACAGCGCTGTCTTCTTCTAGCCCACATATCTTCAACTATTCCCTGCATTCAGGTTTGCAGCAAAACATGAAGTTTCCTTACATGGCTAAAATATTGCATCTGCTAGACTTTGATCTTATTCATTGTTTCTTTTTCTATTCTTATCTTTTCTAGAATTTATTTATTTGTTTTCATCTCCTCTCATGAGATGCGCCCCATACTTATAGTAACCCACATATTCAATCTCAAATTCTTTTAATCTGAATGTCATTTTAACATTAATAAAAAGTAATGTGTCTGTCTGTACATGCATTTGTTTTTTCTTCTTCTTCTTCCTCGTTCGCCTTCAGACTTCCACATTTATAACTCTAATAAAGGCAGCAGTCAACTCAAGGTTCCCGACATCTCCAAACAGTTTTTCGTTGACAGAAGTGGGTTGTTGCCATATGCTACCCCGTTCATTACTGTAGGTTGGGCAGTACTGCAGCAGATGTTCGACTGTCATCGGCTGGTACCGCAGGTGCAGAGATCTGTTGCACCCCAATTTTGTATTTGTGGTACAGATGGTATCTCAATCTGTTGTGCCCAGTGCGCAGTCGAAAAATGATGACCTGTTCTTTTCTGGATAGTTGATGATATGCGTCATTTTTCAAATGTCCCGGGTGCTCTCTTTCCCATTTGGACTTGAATGTAGCCTTTATAGTGGTCTTTGCCGTTGCGTAAGTTGTCTCTATATCATTTTTGCTGTAAGGCACCTCCTTCTTTAGCAAGTCTATCTGCCTCTTCATTTCCTGGTATGTTGCAATGGGCTGGTATCCACTGGATAGTGCACTTCTTGAGGCATTCGGCCAGTCTTTCAAGGGAGATTATCAGATCTTTCAATCCTTTAGTTTGGTGGCTCTTCAGCGCTGATATTATTGAGAGGGCATCTGAAAAGATTACTATCTGTTTTTCTGCCTGTGCTTTGCATTCAATAAGAGTTTCAGCTGCCTGTTTCAGGGCTTCTGCTTCAGCACAGAAGTTGTTGCAGTATTTTCCAGTGGCAATTGCCATAGAGTGAATTCTATTCTTTAATTTTATGAGGATGCCGGCACCCCCATTTTCAACTGCATTTGTTGCCGAACCATCAGTATATGCATGTGTCCAAAGCTTCGCTGGAAATCTTTGGTCAATATATTTGGTTGCTATACACTTTCTTTGTGTTTCTGTCTGTGTTCCCTTACCTTCAATGCCTGGAATATCAGATTTTAACTCAGGAAAGCATCTTATTTTCCACAGTGGGATAGTTGAGCTTGTTGGGATTTTCTTTGCAACTGAGCTAGCTAGTATGGTATTATTGTTAATTTTTTCTTTTGCTTGGGTGACAAAGTTAGTTCGCTTGAGCCTGCCTCTTCCTAGCCTATTCATTCTTTGGTACATGGGGTGTCCTTCGAGCCTCTTAAATTTTTCAGCTTGTTTTTAAGACTCTGCTGTCACGTCTATCCTCCATTGACTGTAGCCCTGTGATGTTTTCCATATGGTTGATTTGTGTAGACTTTAGGGCCCCTGTTATAATACGTGCTGCTTGGTTTTGGAGTCTGTTTACTCTGTCAAAATTTGACTTTGCTGCCGTCGACCAAGCTGTGATGCCATATTCCATAGCAGGTCTGACTCTGCCTGTGTACAGCTTTTTGAGGATATTCTCATCAGCACCCCATGTGGTACCTGCTAACTTTTTCATGATGGCCATGCGAAGTTTTGCCCTTAGCTGTATTTTGTTAATCTGTGATTTCCATGTCATTCGGCGGTCTAGTGTGATTCCTAAGTATGTTGGTGTTTCATCTCCTCGTACTGCCTGTCCATTTAATTGCAGCTTTGCTTGCTGTGGTTTATTTGACAAGGTAAAAATAGTGTGTGTAGTTTTTTGTTCATTTTATTTTGAGCAACCACTTTTTGGACCAACTTTCAAGGGCTAGCAGTGAATCCTGCATGCGCACTCTTGCTGTTGAGATGTATTGTTCTGAAGTCCACATGGCCAGGTCATCAGCGTAGAGGGAGTTGTGGACATTCTTGTGGATGTTTTCTGTTATATCATTTATATATATGAGGAAGAGTGTTGGGGAAAGGACCCCACCCTGTGGAACTCCATGTTCCATTGTAGTCTTTTTGCTTAACTGCCCGTGCACCTGCACTCTAGTTGTTCTGTTTGTTAGATAGTTGCTGATCCAGTTTATACATTCTTCCACAGACTCCATATTTAAGCATTTTTAACTCTTAGCCCATCTTTCCAAACTTTATCAAATGCTTTCTCCATATCTACCCAGACTGCTAAAGTGTGCTTTCTTTCTTGGAAAGCATCTTCGATTTCCTGTGCAATGTAGGTGACTTGGTCCTCTGTAGACCTATGTTGCCTGAAGCCTGCCTGTTGGTGCAGTAAAATTTGTTTTTCTTCGAGGTGCCAGCTTAATCTGGTATTGATCATTCTCTCCATAAAGCTTTCCATGCAGCTTAGAAGGCTGATGGGTCTGTAGCTGTTGGGGTCCATTCGGTCTTTGTCCTTTTTGGGGATTGGAACTAGTATTGCTTCTTTCCAGGCTTGTGGTACTATTCCACGCTTCCAGCTATAGTTCATAATCTTGAGGAGTACTTTCTTGGCCTTAGGCCCTAGCTCTTTAAGCATGTCATTTGTTACCCTGTCTTTTCCAGGTGACTTTCTTTGCTTAAGGGATACGATGGCTGCCTCTAGCTCTCTCATGGTGAGGTTTGTTGTCATATGCTCTTCTGGTACAGTTGGTATATTTTGGTAAATTTCTTTGCTCTTTGGAAATTTCCTGTTTTCTGTCCAGTGGAATATTTATCTGGCTCTCAAGTGAGAATTTTTGAGCAAAAAAAACATTAGCTGCCTCTTTCTTTGTGAGTATTTTTTTCATTTTGTTTTGTAGGGCTATTTCCTTATTTTTTGCATTCCTCATTATTTAAGACTTTGGCGAGCCTCCATAATTTTTCTTCCATCTTTATCGAGGTTAAGACTTTCTGTTGTTTTGATCCAACTATTTTTGGCTGAACAGTTTAACATTTTCCTGTATTTTGCAGAGATAGCTTTGTAGGCGATGTTTGCCTCAACTGTTTTGACCTGTTCTGCTACATCTCTGGCCTCTGTTACCTGTTCTTCCAGTTCATTGAGTTCTTCTGTCCAGTACGGCTTATAATCTTTCCTCGCCCCTCTTGGTATTGATTCCAGGGCAGCTTTCAGAACTGCTTTGTTAAATCCGTCAACTATTTCTCCAATTCTTTTGTTTTGGGTGTTTATGGAACCACAGTATTCATCAGTCAGTGCTGAGAACTTGTTCCAGTTGGCCTTTTTGTAGTTCCAGCGGGGTAATGGTTTATGGAGGTGGAGTGTATGTTCCATATTGATCGTTAATTTGATCGGTTTGTGGTCACTGCCCGCCAATTGGTTGAGCACAAAGCGTTCGATCTTATGGTTGATGTCTCCTGTTGAGAAGGCAAGGTCGGGTGTCGAGGTCGATTGCCATCTTCTTGAGTAGAAGCTGGGTGTATCATCTGCTCTATTGATGAGTTGTAGATTTGAGTCAATCTCCCAGTCCTCTACCTCAATGCCACGGGTATCAGCCTTTGTGTAACCCCACCTTTCTGAATGGCTGTTGAAATCACCAACAACTAGGCAGTTGGTGCGCCTAATCTCCATTGTGGCTAATGAAAGATCTTTATCTGGGGGGGCATATAGGTTGTATACTCTAACGGTCTGATCATATATATACGTAGTGTATAAAATGACATGAATGGAATATTAAATATAGGTCAGCTTGCGTATCTCAAGGTTTTTCTTAGAAAGGGAGTACACGTTTTATTGTGTTGTGGAAACGCGTGTATGCTGCAGAAGGCTTTTACTATCAACGTGAAACGTTATAATTTGCAGACGAATGAGAAAACAAGGGGGATTTCGAGTACAGTCATTGTGACAGCACTGTTCTTTACCATTATTCTTTCCTTTTATTGAAGTTATTTGTTAGGCTTTACATTTACCTGATAATTTATATATGTGGATTAGAATTTCTCACGACACCACCCTTGCTGTGGTTGATAAAACCGGGCTGGCAAAGTTTCCTTTCACTGTTATACTATTAATGTGAATAAATATACCTGGACAGGCACAAACCATCAGCCTGTTCTTTAGTATTTCTCAAAATTAACCCCCCCCCTCCCCTCCCAGCCCGGGCCTCACGCCCAACTACATCTTGAGGATTTAATTCCCGAATGTCTGATTTTAGTCAAAATAACAGAAGATGGCAAATGTGAAAATGAAATCGAGAAGAGGATAGGAATGGTCAAAGCTACATTGGAAAACACGAGACAAATACTGACACCTAAACTCACAAATTCAAACTGAGAATCATAAAGTATTAAATATGTATATTCTTCATTACTGTACGGTGTAGAAACATGGACAACGAATAAGCGATTGGAAAGAAAAATTGAGGCTCTCGAGATGTTTATATATATTGAAAGTAAGTGGTGCATCTAATAGAAAAAAAAACCAAACCAACAAAAAAAGGAGATCCACGAAAACGTAGGCATGAAAAGAGAACTAATGAAGAAGTTCAAAATTAGGCAGCTAAAATATTTTGGCCATGTGAAAAAACGTAACACCTTACAGAACACCATAATGGAAGGCAAAGTGGCAGGCAAACGTGCAAGGGGAAGACGGCGCTATAAGTGAGAAACAACATCAAGACCTGAACAGGACAGAGTCCATCAGAGTGTACCATCATTTAGCCGACTGTCATTAACATTCCAAAAGTCAACCTTTTTAGGTCATACGTTAGTACACAAAATAGTGGATAAGCAGCTGGTAAGATATATACCATTAATCTTGTTTAATATATAAGTATTACATTTTTATTTAGTCTTTAGTGCTCAGTCTATCCATATACACATGGAATTAAATTAATACAAGCATAAAACGAAGATGCGATGCAATTATGTAAAAATAGATAGGTAATAAAACAATCTCATTGTTTTTATAATTTATTTTTATTGAGCTCACATACTCATGACTTCTAAATCCGAAATTAAGATTGAAATTCGCAAGGACAAACGCCAAATAAATCTAGAGTCATTAGATTCCGAATATAATCGGTCGTTCAAAGTTCTAATTTCTTTATGATCACAAAACAACGCATCGTATTCAAAGCTAAGATTTATGACACAGTGTATGCCACAACAAAGTATATTTTATTGGTCACCACAGCTTGGTCTAATAATTCTCTGAACAAACTATTATCATTACTACAATCACCTCACATTCTTGCAAAAGGGTCAGTCACATTCTCCGTAATTAGCAGAAAATAAAATCAATGAGTAAATCACTACAGGTACTAATATCACTACTACTACAAACACTATTTTTTCCGTTATCACTACTTCTACTACCACTACTCTCAATACAACTACTAATACTATCACTGCACCTACAACCACTAGTACTTATACCACTACTTTAATAACACTAATCCTACTATTACTAATCCTTCTACAACCACTCCTATTGCCAGTAATCCAACTTTTACAACTCCTTCTACCCCCACTCCTATTGCCAGTAATCCTACTATTACTAATTGTCGTGTGTGTGTGTGTACTGGGGCAACTACAACAGTAGTTTTTGCCAGGAATAGTCTATGAGATATTAGGTAGAAGGTCTCTAGAAATTGGCTCGTTAAGAAAGAAAAAAGACCTATTCGAGATAGGGACAAGAAGACGGGAATGCGAATGCTTTCCACTGGACAGTGTTTTCTAATTAATTAAGGAAAGAGTTCTGTTTCCCCACGACCTTAGCTTCTGCCCTTAGATCCCGTAAAAGAATAAGCCCCCAACCTCATCTGAGTAAAGAAATGTTCCTATATGTGAATATGTAACACCGACAGCACGAGTAATACATTAACAAACTAGATAATGATCAAACGATTGTTGGGATTATTAATTAAATAAACACACATATAGGGTTAATAATGGTTAGAACGTGATGGTGGAAAAAGACGATTCACAAAAAACACACAGATGAGATATTAAAATTGCAGGTACTCGTAATTAAGTAATAGTTAGTTAAGAATGAACTGGTGTAAGGCGAAATGATGGTGATGTGAAATGATACGTGTTACCAAAATGGCGAGTAATCTACACAGTCCATGTGTCTCTAAATGCTTCTCATGGATACGATGATTCACATGTATGCATAAAATGTCCCAAGTTGTCATACGTTATGTCGAGTGGGGTATCTCTAAGTCGAGGACGTTCTGATGAAAACTGTTGTCGTACTGAGAACGCTGAGAGAAATATATATTCCTTCACTGTTTGAGTATATCTCTGTAGTGTTGATCAACAGTTAATATCTGTTATATGAACAAATGGTCTGTTGTCTAATCTCCCGAGGGTACTGGCCAGACTGGATATCTTCACGAAATGTTAGTGATATGTAGACTCATTATGTAGTCGTGATTCATAAAATATACTTTAGAGTCTGCTTCACAGAATGCGCTTAAGAGTGTTGCACTTGGTATAAATATGAGATTCCACTTTTGAGCTCTTTAGCTTGACTTCAGATAATAATGATCTTTAGAGTGATTTGAACTTGTGATAACTCTGTATTGAACTTGTGAGCCAGCAGTATATGGGTGACGAAAAATGCTGCTTCCACCTTCTTACTTGTGGGTAAGACAATATTCCTTTTTAATTGAGGAATGAAAGATGTCCTATGGCGAATTCTGCTAGCCAAATGTCCGTTTTTGATAACTTATTTCTGGTTAGACGTCAGAGACGTTGCGTGTAGACTCAGACTTCTGATGAACTGAAGACACACAAAAGTCTTCGTAAGTTTTTCACATTTAACATCACTGGTTGACTTTCATTCATACTACTGCTCATTATTGATCTCTCTCTCTCTCTCTCTCTCTCTCTCTCTCTCTCTCTCTCTCTCTCTCTCTCTCTCTCTCTCTCTCTCTGAGTTCGATTCTAATGATGTTAAATATCTTGTGCATGAGAGACTGTGATGATGATGAAGGTGAAGTATGAACTATTAATTACCTCCTATCATCTTCTAGGAAAATCTTCTGATTTTATTAATCAGTTATGAAAAGAATTAATTGAAACTCTATCTTTCGCACATATAGCTGTGAGGTTAAACTAAACAAAGAATAAGAAAATGTAGTAATAATCTTTATAAGATCTACTAACCTTCTTTTCCCTTCAAAATCCTTTAAGAACACAATTCACCACTGAAATGAATTATTATCCACTCTGAATAAACACGTGTATTTAGGCTAGGCGTTTTAGGGTAATCTCTACCCCACAATGTAAAAACTGGACTCCTCTCTCTAGCAAGCTACGCGGTAGATTATATATTTCTGGAAGTCCAATGTGGGTTTCTTGGACCGGTGCCGTACAACTCCGCCCATACAACCAATCCCTGAGAGCCTCTCTTGTAACTCATTCACAGGATCGCTCTTGTCCCCTGTCAGTCCAAACGTAAGTGTGGTAATTCGCGACCAACTTTCGTTGCCTGGCTTGTTTGACAAACAGGTAGTGAGATAATTGGCTGGCCAGTGCAAAAGTGCTTTCACATTATTCTCTGGTTATTTATTGTTCCATGTCTTGGCGGCACTCTTTGTTACCTCCGCCCATTGTCGCCAGCATTCTAACATGTCCTCTTTGTGGCACCGCCTATTGATTTACGTGCCGGTTGGTTTAATCAGCATGAGACGTTTTCACCTGGCCAAGCTGGGCGTCCAATGTGGTGACCTGGCCGAGCAACAAAGATAACAACAGTCTACAGAAATTACATCATGAGACGTTTTCACCTGGCCAATCTGGGCGTCCAATGTGGTGACCATTCGCTAGCAACAAATATAACAACAGTCCACAGAAATTGTATAATGCCAGATGTCTGATTTGGATGTCCAGATGTGTTTTCACCAGATTTATCACGATCCAATGTGGACTTCAAACGATGATGTCAAGTATGGGGACTCAATCAAAAGACTTTATTTTACCACCGATGAAAGAGCAAAGGCGGTTCTCTAGATACCGGTCGCGAGTAATCAAAACGATAAAATAGCAAGTGTGGGATAGCAAATGTGGGATGAAAGAGCACAAATGTGGGAGAAAATAAAATACGAGAGATGTAGGAAAAGATAGAGCTATAAGGCCTAGGCGCTCGTTTATCACAATAGCCCCCTCCTCAAGTGTGATGTCAATCATACTCAGGAGAGCTTAGATTTCTTGCTCGGGATTCATTAATCATTTTCCTCATCTTCGTTTTTCTCTCCGGTTTCCACCCTTTCCACTACTTGTCTGTGCTCTCCGTCCTGCCTCATAGGATGACGGCTTTAAAAAAATCCGCTCCTACGTTATGTTTTCCTTGGATATAGTCCAATTGGAACGTGTAAGGTTGTAGAACAAGCGACCACCTCATCAGTCTAGCATTCAAATTCTTTGAATATGCGAGGAAGGTCAGAGGTTGGTGATCACTCTGGATAGTAAATTTCCTTCCGTACAGATATTCTTGAAATTCTTGTATTCCCCAGACGAGGGACAAACATTCCTTTTCGATTGTGGAATAGTTTTGTTCTGCTCGGTTTAACTTCAGACTCGCGTATGCGATCGGAAATAGATTTAATGGGCTTCTGTCGTTCGGCTGTAGTAATGTAGCCCCGATTCCAATGTTACTGGCGTCTGTGCGCAAGATAAATTTTCGAGTTAAATCCGGGAGCCGTAAAATTGGTTTTGTGGTGAGTTTCTCTTTTAAGAGTGCATATGCGTGTTCACATTCTGCTGACCTTTATCTGGGTTTCCTTTCTTGGTTAGCGATGTAAGCGGCGCATAGAGGATAAATCCTTTATATATCTCTGGTAGAATCCACAGAGGGATAGAAATGACCGGACATCCCTTTTTGTTGACGGTCTCGGTGCACTTCTCAGCTTCTCAACGTTTTGAGTCTCGGGGAACATGGTTACATGGGTGATAGTATGTTCAAGAAACTCTAGCTGTTCACACCCAACTTGACATTTGGTTGGGCGGGCGGTTAGTCCCGCTTCTCTGAGTCTGTTAAACAGCAAAGATATCGCTGATAAATGTTCTTCAAACGATTCAGTAGCTACTAGGATATCATTCATAAAATTACTGATGGCGGGATGATTCAGAGGATCCAATAACTTTCGCATCATCCTTGTGAAGACACTTGGAGCATTGTTTAGCCCAAATAGCATCTCATTAAACTCGAAGTGTCTATCTGGAGTACTGAAGGCTAACAGGTTCCTCACCTCAGCTTTTACCGGTATCTGATAGTACCCTTTACTGAGGTCGATCTTTGAAAAATAGCGAGCCCTGCTCAGCTTAGTAAATAGCTGGTTCTGGTCCGGTAACGGTTCTGGCTGGAACTGTGTTAACGCATTCAGCTGTCGGTAGTCGGTGCACAGGCGTGTTTCTCCACTGGGATTGCGTAACAGCGCGACTCCCGCACTGTAAGGGGACTCCGACTTTGAAATTATGCCTTCCTTAAGTAAATAATCAATTTCTTGCTTTAATGCCGTCGCCTCGGCATACGGAATCGGATAGGTTCTCATTCGGATGAGCGTAGGATGCGTGACTTCCATGTCAAACTCTATCAGGTTTGTCCGGCCCGGTTTGTCTGTCAGGAAGTCGGCGTGGTTTTCCATCAACCTCCTCACTTTTTCTTGCTAGGCTTCCATTAGGGTGGAGCTTATTTTCACATCTAAATGTGATTCCTCCTGTATCACCTGGTACTCTACGGATGACAAAGGCTCTTCTTCCAATTGCATAGCAATGGCCATAGTCATGAGGTACTTTCGCTGTGGCTAATTCCCAGCCAGTCTTCAGACGTTGTTTCAAGTCTGTGACGTACTGGAAGTCTGATGTGACAGTGTCGTTTGCCTTGGCATCTGTCCATGTTCATAGTAAGGCTTCTAATGGACCTTTAATAGGTCTTCCGAAGAGTAATGTGGCAGGAAGGACTCCCGTTGACGCATGCGGTACTTTTCTATAAGCAAATAATGCGGCAGGAAGATACTGATCCCAAGTTTCTGGCTTCTCCTGTGCCAACTTCAGAAGAATGAGGTGAGCGTCCCGTTAAACCGCTCTACTTGCCCGTTACTTTGGGGATGATAGGGTGAAGTATGAATATGCCTAGTCTTGAATATTCTAAGCACCTCCTCTGACAACTTGCCTCTAAATTGTGACCCGTTGTCTGTAAGAATTTCATGCGGGAAGCCCAATCTAGTAAAGATATTGAGTAAAGCGTCAGCTACATGCACTGAGTCGCATGCTGGCATGGCTATGGCTTCGCCCACATAGAACATATGTCCACTAAGGTAAGGATATGGTAGTTCCTCTTGTTAGTTCTCAGCCGAGGTCCAATTATATCCACGGCCACTTTTTCAAATGGGGTGCTCAAGATTGGCATCTCCCGAAAGGTCGCGAGTGCCGTCCAGTGTTTTGGTGCAACTTTCTGGCACTGAGGACAAGACTTGACGAAACGTTCAATGTCACCGGTGATCCATGGCAAATAATAGTGGCAGGCGATCCTGCGTCTATTTTTGACTGTTCTCTAGTCTGTACGGCCGCTATGACTAGTGGTTGAGTAGGTTCTCCAAGGAACACATATCTACATCCCAAGATTAAAGAGTAGATTTGTTCTTCCATTATGGTTGCACGAATCTTTCCTGTCACGTAACGAGATTCCACTCTGATAAGTGCAATTGGCAGTGTCTTTGGTGCAACATCCTTCGACGGACCTTGAATGTCGACACTCTCTTCTGTTATCTGGTCAGGAGTGACAAGAGACTGCCCTGACCACCGCATCGAAAGCAAGTCCTGTGTCATAAAGGCCCTTGTTGGTGTCGTTTTCATAGTGATGAATTGAAACGCGAATGGTTACAACGGAATAAATGTCAACAATGTTTTTCAAACGAAAACCAACAAGTATCTTGAATTGGGTGAACTGGTCAAGTATTGGCAGCACACAAGTCGTTGGTAACTTTACATAGATTTTATTCACCAGGGCACGAAGTGGACAAGACGGACATCGTCACAGGCGCAAAGATCACACGACAACATATTAATTATTGCTGCTAAAGTTCCTGAAGATTCTCTTCTAGTAAAGACCTCTGTCCATAGACTAAGGATTACAAAACTGTTACCGTATAATATCCTTCTCAGTCACGACCGTTGACCTTCTTTCAAGGACGTCTATCATGGTAACGTATTCATACTCTGGGATGAAATCTTCCATATTACATTTGTTAAAATTCCCAGACGTTCATCCTACATAGCGTTGTACATCATATAATTTCACACAAAGTCATATACGATAATCCTATCAGTTAAAGGCTTTCAGTTGGCTACCCTCTCTTTACATCCATGCCACGACTTTGGCATTGAAGCATGTACGGCATTTAAAACATGTGCATAAGGTAAACAATATAACTTCTTCTACTCGTAGGAATTCTCCGTCTACGATCCAAATCTTAAAGGCAAGCGACTCTGTAGATCCATTCTAGGAATGATAAAATTCCCGCTAGATTAGTAGTAGAGCGGCCTTTTTATGCAGCATTAAAATAAGAAGTGGGCGATAACTTACGTGACATAACTGCGATTGGCTTCGACCTGAAGACCAATACAAATCACAATAATAAATGGCTTCCTTCAACATGCCATTGGATACACAATATAAAATTACAATCATGGACACAAGCCAGTTCCATGTTTCCACTTCAAAACCTGACGTCACAAACTACTCAACTAGGTTACCCGTGCGTCCAAAGCAACTCACACAGCATTGTGCACGTCAGTGCGTGAATCAATCGAACGCACAAATAATATAACTATCTCAAGACTGGTGCGTACATTTGGTAGGACCGACGACTACCCCCTTAGGTAATAAATGTACGTAACAGCTCCCTTATTACCTCCCCTTAAAAAAATTAATCCCATTAATTTTTTTCGAACTAATTACTCGAGAGAGGTGAGTCAAAACTACAACAATATATACAATGCATAAAGTTATATCATATTAAGAAAAGAATATTGACTTGAAATTAATATAACTAAATGACAGTATGCATTAAAGCACACATCCACCATCGACCTACTTTGGAACGATGTGGTAATATTCGAAGTAAAAAGAAGTTGAAAATGAAAATGAAAATGAAGAATCAACAAAAAAGATGATAATAAAATTCAACTAAGTTTTTCAAAAGAAAATCGAAACATATGATTTCAAAAAATGAAAATGAACAGCAACACTGATGATAATCAATGATAAGAAAATCAAAAGAACAAAAATTTTTTTTAAAATACAACATGCAAAAATGAAGCAATGCATAATTAAACACTTTAAGAAGCAACGCACTTACTGATATCTAACACTAGTAAGTTTGACTAGTTATCTAAAAGTAAAATATCATGTAGTGGAATACGTGAATACACGTATTGCGAGACACTAATAAAGTTAGTAGATGTGTGATTCATAATCAATTAAATCGATTAAATTGAATTAATCTAATTCTAGTACTTAATTACACATAAATAAATAACTAGTAATTTATTCTAAGTAATTCTAATTTCAGTCATTGTGAATATTCGTTCAGAACTATTTAGAGTCAACAAGAATATGTTCCTAATGTTCCATGCACGAAATAAGTTTACGAACACGATATGTAGTGTAATATGTTCCATAACACTAACGAATGTCTATTTGTTGCTTTTTTTCCAATGTTTCCACACCAAAAAAAAAGTCACCCCAACATCACTGTTCCCGTTCTAACAAAACGTCACCTCACAAGAAATAATGTCACAATCCATATGTAAGCACGTTCCGAAAGTTATATCCACACGAACACTGCAAAACTATACATAGTCTCCACAGATGTACAACCAATGACACCGTACAAAGTTATTCATGTTTCGGTGAGGACGCTTCTCCATCCAAAAGCAGTCCAGTTTCACCAAGTTCACTAGGGCATCCCGAAAGACAGTCCGCAAACACATTCTGCACCCCAGGAACAGCTCGCATCCCAAAATGGAACGGCCGAAGAGCTATAGCGCAACGCGCTGACCCCGATGACCCAACGTTCCCTGTATTCAATGCGGTAAGAGCTTTCTGGTCAGACTCCACCACAAAGTGTGATCCGAGGAGATAACGATCCAGTTTTGTGATTGCCCAGACAAGAGCAAGGAGCTCTTTGTCTAGAACGGAGTAATTTATCTCGCTCGTTGTAAGCTTTCTGGATACGTACATAACAGGAAATAAGGTGCCTCCGTATTCCTGAGTCACTAAAAAGACAGATGTCATCTATATAAGTAATGACATCGGGACGATGAGACAATATGCGGCGCATCATGCGTACAAAGGTAGCTGGCGCATTCATTAACCCGAAAGGCATAAAATTCCATTGAAAAAGACCCCGTGGTGTCGAGAAAGCGGTGAATGGCTTTGCTTTCGTAGTGAGTGGCACTTGCCAATAACCCTTTGAAAGGTCAAATTTCGAAAAGAATGTGGCATGAGATAATTTCTCTAATAAGTCATCTAAAAGAGGTAATGGTTCCGCATCGAATTTTGTAACTTTGTTTAACTTCCTGTAATCTACGCAAAGACGTATATTGTTGTCTTTCTTCCTAATGATTACCATAGAAGAAGAATATGGTGATGAAGATGGTTCAATTATATTTAATTGGAGCATATCATCCAATTCTTTATCAACCTTATCACGAAAGTGTAAAGGAATAGGATATGGGCGAACTCGAATAGGTGTATCGTCAGTCAGAACAATGTCATGTTGGATGACTGACGTATGACCTGGGATGTCAGTGAGGACATCCTCATACGTGTGTAGAATATTAGAGACTTGCTGACGTTGATCATCAGTAAGAGTAGATGAGATAGTAACATCATTCCATTTCTCAGTGGAATGGAGTGGTACAACTGGTATTGGTAGTTGTACATCATCGAAAGAAGATTCCTCTTCTTGGATGACTGACAAACTAGAATAGTGTTGAATAGGTGGTGTAGGATCGTCAGTTGCCTGAAACACTGACTGTAAGTAATCAGGACGTGAGTAATATTCCTTCAACATGTTAATGTGGAAGGTTTTATGTTTGCCATTAACATCAACGATGTAGTCGACATCGGATATTCTTGAGATGATCCTGAAAGGACCTCTCCAGGTAATTAAAAGACGATTGTTATGCGCAGGGAGTAATACAAAAGCTTCATCACCAGGTATGAGCTGGCGAAGACGTCTATATTTGTTTGCAGATAGACGAGCTTTTTCTTTGGCATGTTCGGATGATGCAGTTGCTAGTCTACAAGCATCTATGATTTTCTTTCTAAGAGAGATCACATACTCATAAGAGGATTGAGTTTCCTCTTCAATATTCTCATCCACCAATAAGTCGTGGATTAACGACATCGGACCGCGTGGTTGCATGCCAAAAACAAGCTGGAACGGAGAAAACCCCGTTGCTTGATTTTGTACCTCGCGATACGCAAAGAGACAAGCGGGTAGGACCCGATCCCAGTCTTGGGGATGGTCTTGAGTCATCTTACCCAACAACTGCTTGAGTGTCCTATTGAGACGCTCAATTAACCCATTTGACATCGGATGATAAATAGAACTAAGAGATCTGTCTATACCTAATGTCTTCATAACTTGAGACATGGATTCAGAAATGAACTGAACCCCATGATCCGACAAGATTTTCCGTGGAAAACCAATGCGTGAGAAGATTAACATCAATGCCTCTGCTACACTGGCAGATGAAGTGTTCTTGAGAGGGATGGCCTCAGGCCAACGAGTGCACATATCAATGCACGTAAGAATATGCGTATGCCCTCTAGCAGATGGAAGCATTGGACCAATAATGTCAATGGCCATTTTATCAAATGGTCTAATCGGGATGTCCGCAGCTTGAATAGGAGCCGCATGAAATGGACCCCGTACCTTAACTTCTTGACATATCAAACAGGACCGACAATAGAGAGCAACATCTCTATGGACGCCTGGCCAGTAGAATGCCGAAAGCACTCTGGATTTGGTACGCGAAAAACCCATATGGCCCGCACATTGCGAGTCATGAGCATGTCGTAATATACGAGATCTCATACAGGATGGGACAAGAATCTGAGAACATAAGGATAAATCCTTTTCCCGTATTACTCTAACCAAAATCCCATTTTTAAGTATAAAGTCATGTCTAGATTTTGCAAGTTTGTTGCTTGTATTCTTTTTGTTAACATACTGAAAGAATTTTTTTAATGAATTATCATTCTTTTGCAATGTTGCAAACAACTCCCGTGAAATAGGAGCATCATCATCACAAGTGGTATGAACTGTAGGTTCAATAGGTGTATCATGCGACATATTAGTAGCTTGCGCTCTAGTCACTACTGCATTTGCAGTTTGAATATGTCGCTCTTCCCATTCAGCTATTTGCTGAGGTGTACACTCTTTAATACCATGTATGCGACCAAGTATAACATCACAAAATTGGATTCGGAAGGAGACATGCTTGGATCTTTCCTGAAAAGAAAGGTGTGTTAAGATCAATAATAGCAGTGGGAAATGTTTCAATAGTGCCACCAAATGTTACACATTTGACAACCCGGCCCGTGGCACAACTTGGGTTGATCAGCGAAGTCCGGACACCGATTGTTGTACAACCTGAGTCAAATAGGAGAGAGCATGAAATATTATTGACAAATCCCTTGTGAAACTTAAGAGAGCCCTGTCCCTGGTGTACTGACGCAGCAGTGGCTGTACAGACTGCAGGCAGGCTAGGCAAGGTATGTCCGCAACGCAGCGTCGTGATCGCCTTAGGCTGGAAAAGAGTCGAGCATTCTGGACAGTCTTCACCTGGGAACAATCTAGAGAACAAGACATAGCATTGTGAGTTTCAGCTACTTTACCCTGTTCAATGTTAGCCTGTGTATCATTAAAAGCAACATTAGAATGTCTACCGGTATTATTCGACGATCTATCTCGTCGGCGCGATCGATTGTGATTTTTGTCATTAAAATTGCCATAATTGTCGTTTCTGCTAGAGTTAAAATTTGGATTAGTCCGATAATTTGTAGAATGATCGTTATGATGTTGGTTAAATGGTTTATTTCCAAAAAATTGTCTGTTTTGCGGACCCTGAGATCTTGATCTCCAGTTTTGTTTATTATAATGTCCTTGATTATTTTTAAAATAATTGTTACCAAAATCTCGCGATCTGTGAGTTAGGTTCCAAGAAACATTAAGTGGAGCAGATTGTTCAAATTGCTTCCCTTCGTAAAAGTTATCATTGTTGAAATTATGATTATTTCCCTTATTGACATACCTATCAGCACTAAAAGAACGATTGCGTGAAAAATTGTTTTGTTGTGCTGCAAAAGCAACAGGCAATTCACTCTTAATCTGCGCGTTACTTAGATCCATGTTTGGGTGAGCAGTGCAAAAATTTTTTGCATGTTCTTCTAAATTTTTCATAGATAAAGGTTTCCGTTCGTGTAAAAATGCGAGAAATGTAGGGTTTACCGACGAAAGTACCTTATCGCGCATCAGTAAATCAAAGAGACCTTCATACGACTTTTCAATTTTGGATAATTCGATCCATCTTTCTAATGTTAGTCGTATCTGTGACAGAAAATCACTAAAATTTCTGGCAGATTGAGGTAGTAATGTGTGAAATCTCAAACGATATTCGTTTTCTGTCATTTGGAATTTTTGCAGAAGTGCTGCTCTAAGAGCATTGTAGTCATTTTTCTCACCAATGCGGGTGGTATGATAAACTGCTAATGCATCCCCTGTAAGTAAGCTGGATAAATATGTACAGTATAGCGCTTTATCCACGTTATAAGACCCACAAGGGTCCTCAAACCTATCTATGAATAATCTCACCTCATCAGACGGGGGATTAAATTTTGGTAATTTAAGGTGAATTTCCTTAAAATTATCATGTCTGGATGAAGTTTGGTTTTCAAAAGTTCTCTGAGAATTAGATTCCTGAGTTAACCTAAGTCTCTCATATTCTGACTCTGCTAATTTCAGTTCATGCTGTCGTTTTTTCTCATTCTCTTCCCTC
This sequence comes from Oreohelix idahoensis, assembly GCA_024509875.1. Classification (NCBI taxonomy): domain Eukaryota; kingdom Metazoa; phylum Mollusca; class Gastropoda; order Stylommatophora; family Oreohelicidae; genus Oreohelix; species Oreohelix idahoensis. The sequence goes on from JAMPIV010019565.1 coordinate 38,099, forward strand.
TCAAGCTGAAGTCGTAATGTATTTTGTTCAGCTATTAATCTTCTTTCTTCCATTTCCTTCTGTTTATTTTGCATTTCCTTTTCTTTAACTTCCATTTCTTTTTGTTTCCCTTTCTGTTCTGCCTCTCGCTGAAATCGTTTCTTTTCTCTTCCAATTCAGCGCTAATCTCATTTTTTTTCTCATTCTCCTCCGCCTCAAATCTTCTCCTCTTTTTATCTTCCTCAGCACGTTTCTCTTCCAGTTCGGCGGTTAATCTCATTTTTTTCTCATTCTCCTCCGCCTCAAATCTTCTCCTCTTTTTATCTTCCTCAGCACGTTTCTCCTTCCAGTTCGGACGGTTAATCTCATTTTTTTCTCATTTCTCCTCCGCCCTCAATTCGTTTTTGATCTGCCTCAAATTTCAAATTTTCCAAACGTAAAGAGTTTTTCCAATCTTCTCTGATCAGCTTCTAATTTCTTGAGCTTTCTTATATTCTGACAGTGCAAATGCTTTAGCTTCATCAGGAGCCATCTGAAGAGCTTTTTGCCTTGCTTAAATGAAATAGTCAAGGTAGCCATTTTCAATATTAATGTAATAATACTACTTAAAAGTGTTACTACAACTAGTGTTCTTCGTTTCCTGTAAACTAGAAACGGTAAAAATCAATTTTATATATAATAGGCAAATAATATTAATAATTAATAATGTAATTTAAAACAAAGCAGTAATGTGACAGACAAAATAGCACAATAATGACACGGGACAAGATAGTTCAAAACAAACGAAGACGTTCGCAGAAATCCAATTAAAATAAAATGAGAAACTAAAATGGAATGTCGTAAAGAATTACGATGATAACTGCGATTAAATAATGCACAAGACAATTGACAACACAGTGTAAAAAACATAGGTTTTGTAAAAAACTGAACGACAGGACAGGTGAGATGGACAATAATCACATACAAAATTCATCATAACAGTAAGGCACAAGTAACAATAGCTACCAAAAACAACAAGTAAACGTGACACTACAGCTAAAGCAGACAGGTGTCACAGACCACCAGACACAGTGGACCTAGAATCCTTCTACGCTCACGCGTAGGATCATTCCACTGCGGGAAGTCTGCAAAATAATGTCCTACAGAACGTCTGACGAAGAGCCCGAATTGACTTCGAGATGGATCTCGTTCGTCAGATCTACCTCCCAACCTCCCGCGAAGAATACACAACATATAACACATAACACGGAAAATATATAAGTGGACATAATCAATTAAGGCACAGCTAATAGTAATAAAGTGTATAACGGATACAAGTTATACTTAGCTCGCGTGCAGGTAAAAATCAAAGTGCCTTGTCCCCGTGTATGTACGTTAGAGGATGCAATACTTCGTTCTGCTTATCTAGATTACAGCTCGCACGCAATAATGATGAAAGAGATGATCTCCAAGTAATCAGTCACTGTGAAACTTGACGTGGAGGTTGATTGAAGACCTTGAGCATTTGAGTTGATTTTGATTCATATTCCGCTAGGATCCAAATTGAGATGATGTCGCCTTGAAAGTAAACATTCTTCTTTTCAAACGATCAATTGGATGGGTACGTTCCTTTGAAATCACTTCCAGACCGCACTGGCCTACCAGTTATTGTTGGTGTCGTTTTCATAGTGATGAATTGAAACGCGAATGGTTACAACGGAATAAATGTCAACAATGTTTTTCAAACGAAAACCAACAAGTATCTTGAATTGGGTGAACTGGTCAAGTATTGACAGCACACAAGTCGTTGGTAACTTTACATAGATTTTATTCACCAGGACACGAAGTGGACAAGACGGACATCGTCACAGGCGCAAAGATCACACGGCAACATATTAATTATTGCTGCTAAAGTTCCTGAAGATTCTCTTCTAGTAAAGACCTCTGTCCATAGACTAAGGATTACAAAACTGTTACCGTATAATATCCTTCTCAGTCACGACCGTTGACCTTCTTTCAAGGACGTCTATCATGGTAACGTATTCATACTCTGGGATGAAATCTTCCATATTACATTTGTTAAAATTCCCAGACGTTCATCCTACATAGCGTTGTACATCATATAATTTCACACAAAGTCATATACGATAATCCTATCAGTTAAAGGCTTTCAGTTGGCTACCCTCTCTTTACATCCATGCCACGACTTTGGCATTGAAGCATGTACGGCATTTAAAACATGTGCATAAGGTAAACAATATAACTTCTTCTACTCGTAGGAATTCTCCGTCTACGATCCAAATCTTAAAGGCAAGCGACTCTGTAGATCCATTCTAGGAATGATAAAATTCCCGCTAGATTAGTAGTAGAGCGGCCTTTTTATGCAGCATTAAAATAAGAAGTGGGCGATAACTTACGTGACATAACTGCGAATGGCTTCGACTGAAGACCAATACAAATCACAATAATAAATGGCTTCCTTCAACATGCCATTGGATACACAATATAAAATTACAATCATGGACACAAGCCAGTTCCATGTTTCCACTTCAAAACCTGACGTCACAAACTACTCAACTAGGTTACCCGTGCGTCCAAAGCAACTCACACAGCATTGTGCACGTCAGTGCGTGAATCAATCGAACGCACAAATAATATAACTATCTCAAGACTGGTGCGTACATTTGGTAGGACCGACGACTACCCCATTAGGTAATAAATGTACGTAACAGCCCTCCACAGATTGTTCGTTTACGAGGACTGATTCGATGACGGGAGGAGGAGAAACGTTCCCCCCCGGTTACTCTGCTTTCCTTCCGGGATGACGATTTTGTCTGCAGACAGGCAGCAATGTTAGGGAGGAGGTCTGTGCGCTTGCACTCATTAGTGTTGTGATTGTTCAAGCGACAGTAACTGCACCATTTATCTCCCTGTCTCTGGTGTGGCGCACCATTTTTCTGTTTTGCTCATTGTAGTTATCTTGTTTTGCGTGCTGTTTATGCGAGATGTGTGGTCCTGTTTTGCTTTATTGGTCTGGTTAGGAGCGAGCTGGTTGCTTTGGCGCCTGATCCGGAAACTTTTTTCTGGCTCCTTGAGACTCCATGAGATCAATTTGGAAATCACTCTGCTAGTGTAAGAATATTTTCTAACCGGTCAGCACCGTTTTCAGTGAGAAATCTACGCATTTCCACCGACATAGACTTTTTTAGTTGCTCTATCACAATCACCATTTCAACCCGTCATAGTTCTCGGTAAAGTTTCCCAGTGTACACCACTTCACTAGGTAGTCTTCAATACGAGCTGCGAACTCTGAGAAAGTCCTCTCGGCTTCCTTCCTAGAACCTCGACATTTTTTCCGGTAAGCCTCTGAATGAAGCTCGTAGCTCACCAAGAGAGCTTTTTTTCAATGCTTGATAGTCAACTTGCTCTCCGGCCGGAAGTTTATTAAAAACTTCGTAGGGGCGGCTCCTCTCAGGCCCCTGGAAAGTTTCAAGTTCCACTTCCGTTCTTCAAGTCCAAACCCTGTTGCAAAGCGTTCGAAGCGGTCTAAAAAGGCGTCCATGGTATCGTTCCTTTCTGAAAAAAGTTCCAACGGAAAAAGCTCATGGCATTGGGGGGTGCAGGTTGCAAAGTAGGCACACCAACTGAGCGGGGTGAGTACCCTCCATCACAGTCGGAAGCCGCTGCATCTTTTTGCCAGCTCTATCTGATTGGTCTTCCCTGGATTTCCAGTTGCTTCATGTTAAGTGCATGCTCTGCTGCGGCTTTCTCTTTCCGCTCCGCTGCTTCTGCTGCGGCTTTCCGCTCCGCTGCTTCTGCTGCGGCTTTCCGCTCCGCTGCTTCTGCTGCTGCCTTCTCCATCACATTTTTTCTGCACTTCCATCTCTCTTTGCATGGAGTATATCAGTCTCCTCACTCACAAATTTCATCAGATTCTTTCCCACTTAACCCATATTCACGCCCTGCGTACATTAAACTAGTTCTAATTTTTGCGGAATCTGCCATGATATCAGTACGGGTTCGCGAAGGGAAAAATTTGCAGTGACCTCCAAACAAATTTATAGACTCTCAAAAGTAATTATCTCTTTAAAACCAGCTAATTTTAAATTAGTAATCAAGTTCAAATAGTTCTTAAAAATCAAGATTCATCCCACAGCGTATTATGAAAAAAATCAAACAGATTATCTCGCAGCTTCTATGAAAAATTTAATAAATATTTATGATAAAATTATCCTAGCAGTTACAGAAAAAAGAAAAAAAAAATACAATTCCCTACAGTATATTCTGTTCTCAAAAAGTGTCTACTCTGTCCGTTTGATACTTACCGTAAAATCTCGCGTATAATTACGCACAATTTTTACTCATTTATTGCCCACCAAAACTCGGGTGGCGTATTATACGCGAGTACTAAAAAATACGTAATTTTTCGATATCGAAAGTAACCTACATTGGAAAGTCTGTCAAGTTTTTGTCACAATTTGACAGTGAAAATGTT
>JAMPIV010019566.1:0-114495 GCA_024509875.1 Oreohelix idahoensis
GCGACCCGACAGCGCGCGATTTAGCTGATGTTTCCTGTTTCCCCTGCTCCCCTCCTCTCCCCTTCTAAATCTCCACCCTGCCCTCCCACCTGTCTCTTAACGCGGTATTTGACCACGCCTTCAGCCTCCAACTCTCCTTTCCCGCGTGCCTAATCCCCCCTATACCCCCCCCCCCCCCCCCCTCAACCCCCATATCAGACCATCCACCGTCCCCCCGTTTCACTTCATCCCCTCTCGCGCAGGATTCCCCTCAACCCCCCCCAATTCACCCTTCTCCCCCCATGTTTTCACTTACACCCCACCTTCCTCCCCTCCTCCCCACTACGTCTCGTTCCCTCCTTAGCCCCTACGTTAGAACTTTTTTAGACTTTCATATATGGGTGCTTGAGTAGAATAGAAGAAACAGAATAGATGTAGAACTGATGACAAGAACTAGATAAATGCCAGTGGAACAAAAGATGAGAATAAGACGCTGGCGATGGATAGAACACACACTGAGGAAACCTGTTGATAGCATTACAAGACAGTCCTTGTTCTGGAACTCCCAGGGTGAGAGACGCAGAGGTAGACCAAGAAGAACATGGAGAAAAGAATTGGATATGGAGGTGAAAATGATGAGGAAAACATGGAGAGAACTTGAGAGGATGGCACAGGACAGAACGACTTGGCATGTGTTTGTTGAAGGCCTATGCTCCTTGGGGAGCTAAAGGGTATTGAAAGAAGAGACAAGGTTAGAGTGACGACAGTCATATCTAAAAGTCGGGAACCATAAATGGGCGGAGCCTGGGTTAACAAAGCAATGTAGCCATCCACACACGAACAATCAACCAACACCAAGATACCCTGTCACACATGACATGAAGGTGCCCCTAAGCAACACACCTGGCAGAAAAAGAAAGAAACAACTTCTCTTCTCCCCCCCCCCCCAACAGACACTTAGTCATAAGTGGAAATACCAGGTAAAACATAAAAGTAAGCTCGCGGGCGAAGTGGCGGTGACTATGATGGATAACGTGTCAGGACGTAAGCTTAAATCAGGCACAACAATGTGCCCTTCGTAATCGTGATTACACGTCCATTTCCAAGGATAGGGCGGCTCAGGATGTTTTAAGCCAGTGGTTCCCAAAGTTGGCGGTACCGCCCCCTGGGGGCGTTAGGAGGATGCAAGGGAGCGATACGAAAAAGGGGTCACTGGGGGCTTCTTCTTCGATCCTTAACCACCGACCGTCAAAGCAGTCAGTGGCCATCACGCCTAGTGGCGTCTTGTAGGGCAACAACAAATTGATTCCACTTTGCACGGTCGGTGGCCATCCTTCGTACAGTGCCCCAACTCTGGTTCATTCTTTGCATCTCAGCCTCCACAGTCCTCCGCCAAGTTGTTTTTGGTCGGCCTCTCTTTCGCTTTCCTTCAGGGGTCCAAAGCATAGCTGTTCTTGTGATGGCATCGGGGTCTCTTCTGAGGACATGACCAACCCAGCTCCAGCGTCTGCCAGCTATGATGGTGTGCATGTCCTCTTGCTTGCTACGAGTAAGCAGATCTTGGATGGTGATGGTATTCGGCCAAAAGATGCGGTGAATTTTTCTTAGGCATGTTGTGTGAAAAGAGGACAATTTTGACATTTCCTTCTCTGTGACTCTCCAGCATTCCGCACCATAGAGAAGCACAGAAAGCACGCAACTCTGGTATAATCTTAATTTTGTGCTTGTGCTGTATTGGGAGGACTTCCAGATGTTATTTAGGCTAAAGAAGGCTGTTCTTGCCTTATTCATTCTGATGTTGATGTCTTTGCCTGCCCCACCGTCTGGTGTTACTATGCTTCCTAGGTATGTGAAGGTATCTGTCTGTACCAATTGCTGATTCCTTACTGATATGGGCTCAGGGTTGCTCACATTGAGCGTCATGACCTCAGACTTCTTTAAATTGATGTTCAAGCCCACCTGCTGGCTAAATTTATTAAGTCTATCCGTTTTTTCCTGGATGTGTTGATGTGAATGTGCCAGCAGTGCAATGTCATCTGCATATTCCAGATCTTCCAATGTAGAAAATGTAGTCCATCTTATTCCTCTTGGACTGCCCTCTGTTGTCTGGCGCATCACCCAGTCTATGACTGTTAAAAGGACGTAAGCTTAAATCAGGCACAACAATGTGCCCTTCGTAATCGTGATTACACGTCCATTTCCAAGGATAGGGCGGCTCAGGATGTTTTAAGCCAGTGGTTCGCAAAGTGGGCGGTACCGCCCCCTGGGGGCGTTAGGAGGATGCAAGGGAGCGATACGAAAAAGGGGTCACTGGGGGCGTTCAGTAGTCTTCTTCTTCTTGCGATCGCATCTTTGATGATTACACCGTCAGACGAGTTCTCATGATGAATTCGACTGTTGTTTGAAGTTCCTCTTTAACTCCATATAGCTTTGAGTTTAGTGTTGAGTCATTGGGCCAGTATATCTTTCTTAACTGGTCATACAGAGGACAGTCCTGTAGAACATGCTCAGCAGTTTGTTCGTTTAATCCACATGTGCACAGTGGTGAAGCAGACAATCGTAGCTTGTGCATGTGTTTATTCAGTTTGTTATGCCCTGTCCTGAGTCGAAAAATAGTTGTCTGTCCCTGCCGGTCGAGAGTGTGATAGTCGTCTTTGGGTTGGTTCTGTTCTCTTCTGATAGTCTGGATAGCTCTCTTTTTCTCAAAGTATGTGACTTCATTATCTTCTTGTTCACATTCTCCTCCCTTTTTTGCAAGTTTATCTGCCTTTTCATTTCCGGGTACACCACAATGAGATGGTACCCACTGAAGTATGGTTCTCTTTTTGGCAGCTACCTTGTTTAGTTCATTTCTCAGATGCGGGAGTTTACCACCCTTGAGAGCTTGCAGGACAGACAGTGCATCTGTGAGGATGACTACCTGGTGGCAGTCAGAGTTGGTGTTATAAATCATATTTGCAGCTTGCTCTAGAGCTTGAACCTCAGCTGTATAGTTGGAACAGAATTTACCAGTGGGAATGTGCCTAGTCTCATAGTGGTTGTCAGGATATGAGATAAAGATACCGGCACCTCCATTCCTAACAGCATTAGTTGCTGATCCATCTGTATAGGCATGTATCCATGATTGATCGGGATAGCTTTCTTGGATCATACTCAATGCAGCAGTTCGTTTTTGCAGATCATTATACTCACATCCACTTGTGAGACCACTGACTGTTGTATTAATTTGGAGGGCACTGCTGGCCTGCTCCCATGGTACAGGGTATAGGGTGGGCTTCAGTGGTGTTGTCTTCATGGATAGGTCTTCTTGATGCTGTCTTATAAGTCTTTTCCCCCGATGCACAAAGCTGCTACGCTTTAGACGTCCCAATGCCAGATCATCTAGTCTTGCCTTCATTGGGTGCATTGGCATACTGTTGTACTTTTCCATCTGGATCATGGTTTTTGTGTCTCTTCTATGGGACAATGTCTGTAATCCAGCAACCTTCTGCATCTCTGTTATTGGTGTAGTTTTCATGGCTCCTGTAATGAGCCTGAGAGCTTGATTTTGCACCTTGTCCAAAGACTGCAGATGTGAGTTAGCAGTGATGACCATGCTGCTGAGCTAAACTCTAAGTGTGGTCTTATTACTCCATTATAAATCTTCTTTAGATTTCGTTCATTTGCTCCCCAGTTGGTACCTGCTAATTTTCTGAGTATGCCTAGTCGTCTTCGGGCCTTTCCTTCTGCATTTTCAATATGCTTATTCCATGTAAGCCTTTGGTCAAATGTCACCCCAAGATAGGTGGGTAGCTTTCTTCCTTGATCACGGTTTGTCCCTAGGTGTATGTTAGCTGATTTGTCCTTGGGGGCGAGGGGGGAGAACAGTGTTGTGGAGGTTTTGTCTGTGTTTATTGTGATAAGCCATTTCTCTGCCCATGACACTAGCATGTCTGCTGCCCGCTGCATTCTATAATTTGCTGTGGTGACATTTTCATCAGCGCACCAGAGTACTAGGTCATCTGCATATAAGGCAGCTTTAACTCCTGCAGGGAGATCTTTCACCAGGTCATTGATGTAAACAAGGAAGAGTGTTGGGGAAATTACTCCTCCTTGAGGTACCCCCTGATGGAGCAACACTTTTCTGCTCTGCAGACCGTCAAGAGTGACTCTAGTTCTCCTGTTATGCAAGTATGACTGGATCCATTTCATCATGTTGCCTTGGATTCCACTTCTCCTAAGTTTTGCAATGAGGCCATCTTTCCACACCTTGTCAAAGGCCTGCTTGAAGTCGACCCAGATCGTTAGGACCTTTTTCTTCTCCTGGAAGGCATCTTCTATTGCTTGAGACAAGTAAGTAACTTGGTCTTCTATACTGTAGCATTCTCTAAATCCAGCTTGTTCCGGCACCAGGATCTGCTCAGACTCTAAATACCATTTCAATCTGTGGTTGACTATTCGCTCCATAGTCTTCCCAACACAGCTTGTGAGACTGATTGGCCGGTAACTTGCAGCCTCGGTCTTACATTTCCCTTTCTTTAGTATGGGTATTGTGATGGCTTCTCTCCATACTTGGGGTACCGTTCCTTTCAACCAGCTGTGGTTGAATATCTCAAGCAGTTTTGTCTTTGCTGCTGAGCTCAGATTTACTAGCATTTCGTTGCTGATTTTGTCTGGGCCGGGTGACTTTTGAAACTTAAGCTTGGAAATAGCCTTCTGTAGTTCTCCTAGTGTGATGGGTTCCCTCATTGGGGCAGGAGTATCTGTCTGTCCCATGGTTGCCAGTATTTCTTTTCTTATCTCTCTCTGATGGTCTATGTTAATGGGTAAGTTGCTTTCTGAACTGTATCTTCTAGCAAACAAGTCTGCAGCTTGTTTTCCTCTGAAAAGTTTGCCACCTTCATCCAATGTGATAGTCTGCCTTGGTGAGGAATGCTCTTCATTTAGAGACTTGACTAATCTCCAAAGTTTCCTGCCGTCTTTCTCAAGGTTCAGCGATGCCGTTTTAGTTCTCCAGCTTTTCCGCTTTTCTTCTAGCTTTGTTCTCTGAAACTCTGCTACAGCCTTTTTCCATTTGTTGTGAGTTTCAAGTGAAGGCTGAGACTCTGCGTCCTTTCTAGCCTTGTCCATAGCTTCCTGACGTTCTTGGAGTGTGCTGGACCAGTATGGTATGTAGTTACGCCGGCATCCTTTGGGAATGGTTTCTTTTGCAGCTTGTAGTATGCATCTGTTGAAGTCTTTTACCACTTCATTAATGTCTCTGTTCTGTACCTTGAGGGTAGACAGCAGCGTGTTCACCTGATGCCTGAATAAACCCCAGTTGGCTTTTTTGTAGTTCCATCTTGTAATGGCTGGGCCTGTACTGAGAGTTGCACTCTGGACAGTAAGAAAGATTGGGCGATGGTCGCTTCCCCTAGTTGGTCTCCTACTTCTCTACTAATAGATCCAGCTATATCTGGTGTGGAGAAGGCAAGATCTGGTGTTGAGGTTGTGTGCCATCCTCTGGAGTAGAAGGTAGGAGTATCTGTGGCATTATTGACTAGGATTAGGGAGTGATCATCTTGCCAAGTTTCAACCTCTTCACCTCTGTGATCCAGATGGTTATAGCCCCAGCTCTGGGAGTGGCTATTAAAGTCTCCAACTGCTATAAAGTTGGTGGCTGGTACCTGTATAGAGCTGAGACTCAGGGGTTTGTTGTTCGGACAGTAATAGTTCAGGAGTTCTATTTCCATCTTGTCTACCTTTATCTGCAGCAGCTGATATTCTGCTCCATCCATGAAGGTTTTCCTTTCGTGTGCAGGAATGTTATTCCTTACAAGAGTAAGTACTCCTCCTTTTCGTCTATCTTGTCTGTCGGATCTGAAGCATTGATATCCCCTTATTTTAAAGGTTTGATCTGCTTTCAAGTGAGTCTCTTGGATACAGCAAACACTGACTTGCTTCTCATACAAGATGTTTTCCAGCTCTGTCTTTTTGCTGTATCCAGCCTGCTTGCTGTTCACTCCCTCTGCATTCCAGTGCATCATGACAAGTGGCACTCTGGGTTTCTCTTTTTCTGTTTTGTTTTGGTCAGTAGTTCTCCTCCGCCGTCTGTTGACTCCACAAGACGGTCTAGAGGGTCCTCCAGTAGCTGAGGGTGGGCTCTGTCGAGGCTCAGAGCCCGGCACTGCACCTGCCTGGTGGAGCTCCACAGGGCGAGCACCAGAACGAGATTTATTTGACGGGGTACTCTCCATAGAAAAAAAAAAGCGAGTTGCATGATACTGTGGTTTCCGGTGCGCCTTCTGGCCCAGTATCTACGACTTTAGCACCTGTTCAACGGGAGAGTGGGCTCATCCCTAATCTGTTTATGTTCCCAGTAGTAGACTATTCGCAAGCAGCCTGGGGGTGTCACTGCTCTGCGCGGACCTTGTTTACCGAGGCGGCGTCCGAGCTCGTATGGTGAAAATATGGTTGCGTTATCTTCAAAATAGCCCTGTCTTTCCCGTGGCTTTTCTGCCATCCTGCAACTTTGAGTTAGGGAGTTCTGAGCTCCAGTCTCTTTCCCAGGCATTTTATCCTGGCCTGGCACGCATACAGAGGACCCCACTTCTGGTTCTAAGTTAGCAGTTGGGGATAGGTGGGGTAGCACACTGTGCATTCCCCGTCATCCAGGGGGCTCTCCAATTATGCAGAGCTTGCACAATGCTGTGCTCTGGTTCTGGGCTCTCCCAAGGAATCCTCACGTCCTGCACAGAGCCACTTCCCGATACCCACCACCTGCCAACCCTCCATTGTAGAAATCTCCTGCATGCGGCCATCCAGTCAAGAGCCAGTATTAAGTCTGGTGCCCAAGTGATCCCCCCAAGCTCAGTGTGCAATGCTGGGTTCTCATCATGCTGCAACACAGGAGGGATTGTGATGCTCAGCCATCTCTCTCAATTCTGCACCGATAAGTGACATCGGGGACTTAACTTTGCCTCAGTACTGGGAGGCCCCGTTTCCGGGTACACCACACACAGCCAATTGAGGCAACGGTCGCCATGGGCGTGATAGACGACAAACAGTGAAGAATGAGGCAAGAAAGCATTTAACCCATGAAGTGGGGGTGGATTGGTGCAGACCAGAGCATGTACCACTCGCCGGTGGGTTCTGCATCTACACCTATAGGGTTCCACCCACTCCTCAGCCCATTTAGTCTGGCCCCTCACCCAGGACCTGTCCGGCTTGGGTGACCCTGCCAGGAGTAAAACTCCCGCCGGCATAGCTCCCGGGATCATTGAGGCGCTCAAGCTCTCCAACCACGGCAAGGTAGGCTTACATGTGGAGAGCGTTCAGTAGTAAACAGGGGGCGTTCAGGAATAAGGGACAGTTGAGGATTTGACAGGCTAAATTCGGTATATATTTGATAACTAAATGCATTATCCTATTTGAAAAATAAAGCAGTAGTGTTAGCGCAGGGAAAGCAGTTATAGATTTGAGAGACATCAATGAGGCGGGAACGAGATAGGAAAGATGTGGATGAGGGCATTACTAGGATCATTAAGCAAGGCATAGTTTCGTGTTTATGTGCCATCCTGAGCTCAGGTAACCATAGGTGATCATAAATTGTAATCAGGAACTACCGCGTAATCGGGGTTAACAAAACACCTATTGTCCATTAGGTCATTCCTGAAACGAACAACGAGAAGTCTGTGATTGGCTCTATAAGATTAAAACAGAATCTTTGGAAGGTGAAAACCAGTCCTAAGTAGTGTTTACTAGTTTAATGCGAACTTTTGAATTCGCGAGGTGTGCCCGAGTGTATTTCATCCGGCAGGAGACGAAATTAGATACCTGCTGGTGTTTCAGAAAGGACCGACTTTGCTTTGTTGCGAATTTTAATGTCTCAGTATTTACGGAGGCTAGTGGTAGCATGATATTCGCGGTTCAATAGAGCCAAGTGTTACTTGGCAGTAGAAATCAGTCTTTGAACCCCTGAACTGGCTTTCCTACATTGCCATCAGACTTTCATAAATCGACCGAGGCGACGAACGTTTCCCATCTATTGCATCTTGGCGCTGCCTATGATCAAAACCAACAAACTTTCTCGGCTCTTCTTGTGAACAGGGGATTTCAAATAAGCTTGTACTAGGTATCAAACTATTTCATCCTGTCGATTAGGTTTCATATTTTTTTCTTTTCTTGTACAGAGCTAGTATCAGTTTTACTAACACTAATTATTAATTAAGCAGATACATTTTGATATAGATTTGGTGTATATTGAATATTGTTGTTCAGTCCATTATATTATATCCTTTTAATTTGTGCCCGGTAGCTCCACACAATATAATTACGCCACTGGCTCCCAATCTTTAAATCTTAAGGCCTATCTTCACAAGTGAATAATTTTATATTATTTAATATTAAGAAACTATTAGGTATCTTAGTTGTTTACAATTTTCTAATTTTTTTTTGGGGTCTAATTTTTTAATGGTTGAGGTTTATGAAACTTTACAGTGATCTTCACAAGTGAATAATTTTATATTATTTAATATTAAGAAACTATTAGTATACTTTAAGAAATCATTATTGGGATACCTCAATGTTGTTGTGGCTGTTGCTGATTGTGTTTTGTTTCTAATTGTTGTTTTACATTTTCTAATTTTTTTTTGGGTCTAATTTATTAATGGTTGTGGTTATGAAACTTTATAAAAAAAGAAGAGTAAACTGGAAAGTACATTTGTGTGAAAATGTAAGAAAAGCCACATTTAAATCAGTTTTTGTTGCATTCATTTCATAACCCTCCACTCCCAAAGGAGCATAGGCCTTCAACAAACACATGCCAAGTCCTCCTGTCACGTGCCATCATCTCAAGTTCTTTCCATGTTCTCCTCATCATTTTCACCTCTGTTTCCAACTCTCTTCTCCATGTACTTCTTGGTCTTCCTCTGCCTCTCTTGCCCTGGGGGTTCCAGAACAAGGACTGCCTTGTAATGCTATCAACAGGTTTCCTCAGTGTGTGTCCTATCCATCGCCATCGTCTTCTTCTCATCTCTTGTTCCACTGGCACTTGTCCAGTTCTTGTCATCAGTTCCACATTGGTAACCTTGTCATACCATTTTAATCCCTCTATTCTACGCAAGCACCCATTTATGAAAGTCTGTAGCTTTTTGGTTGTTGTCTTTGTTTGTTCTCCATGTCTCCGAGCCATACAATAGGACTGACTTCACATTTGAGTTGAAGATTCTTATTTTCGTGTTGGATCCTATTTCTCTTGATCTCCATATATTTCCCAATGCAATGAAAGCTCCTCTTGCTTTTTGTATTCTTATTTTGATATCGCTGTCTGTCCCTCCAACTTTGTCTATATTACTGCCAAGATATGTGTATGATTCTACATCTTGTATTGGCGTTTCTTCAAGTTCAACCCTGTTTTCATTACCTGCATTTATTCTCATTATTTTTGTCTTTTCCCTGTGTATTTTCAGACCCAATTGCTGTGACCTCTCATCGAGTGTTTTCAATTTGTCCTGCATCTGATTACGGTTATGGGACAGGAGAGCCAAATCATCAGCAAAATCCAGATCATCCAACTGCTTAGTCAGAGTCCACTGGATTCCATTTCTGTTGTGTGTTGTCGATGATCTCATAACCCAATCTATTGCCAGCAAGAAAAGAAATGGAGACAAGAGGCATCCCTGTCGCACTCCTGTTCTTATCCCAAATGGTTCTGTAAGCTGTCCTTCATGAAGAACTCTGCACGTCATGTCTTCATAGGTTTTCTTTATTAAATTAATGATTTTCAGGGGAACTCCATAATGCCTCATCAATTTCCAAAGTGATTCTCTGTCCACACTGTCAAATGCTTTTTCGTAGTCCACAAATCCGATGTATAGTGGTGAATTCCATTCCAGACTTTGTTCAACTATTATTCTCAAAGTGGCTATCTGGTCTGTACATGATCTGTTTTGTCGAAAACCTGCTTGTTCATCTCTCAATTTCTTGTCTATGGACTCCTTTAATCTCTCAAGGATAATCCTGTTCAATACCTTTCCTGGCACTGATAGTAACATTATTCCTCTATAATTTGTGCACTCTTGTAGATTTCCCTTCTTAGGCAACTTAACCAGATATCCTTCCTTCCATTCTGCTGGTATCTCTTCTTTTTCCCAGACTTTACCAAGTAATTTATATAACATCTCTGTAGCCGTGTCGATATCTGCTTTGATGGCCTCTGCTGGAATGCTATCAGGTCCAGACGCTTTTCCATCTCTTAGAAGCTTTATGGCTTTCTTTATTTCTTCCTTCGTTGGTCTTTCACCGTTAATTTGTAGCTCTTCTTCTGCTGGCTGGATGTCCGGCGGGTTTTGTGGAGCTGGTCTATTGAGAAGGTCCCCAAAATATTCTGTCCACCTCTTCATTTGCTCTTGTATATTGCTGAGCAGTTTCCCATTCTTATCTTTTATGAGGCAACTTGTTTGCTTGTATTTCCCTGTTAGCTTCTTTGTGCTGCTATACAGTTCTCTCATATTTCCTTTGGCTGCAGCATCTTCTGCCTCTCTTGCCAACTCCTCAATATACTTCCTCTTGTCTCTTTTGATACTTCTTTTTACTTCTTTGTTTGCTTCTGTGTACACTTCTTGAGCCTTGGCTTTGGAACTTCTGGTTTTGCTTGTGTTTAACTCTGCTTTCTTGTTTTTTCTATCTTTTATCTTATTGATGGTTTCTGTTGTTATCCATGCTTTTTGTTGTCTTTCCCTTTTCCCCAGTATTTCTTCACATGTCTCCTTCCATACCGTTTTGACCTGCTGCCAATAGTCTTCTGTATTCTCTACATCTTCCAACTGTTGGAGCACTTGGAATTTGTTGGATACTGTGACCGCAAATTTGTCTCTTGTTTCTTGATTTCTTAGCTGTCCTACATTAAACTGTTGTCTATAATTTTGCATTGTTGCATATCTCTTGAGTTTCATTTTTACTTTGGCTATCAGAAGATGGTGATCTGATGCCACATCTGCTCCTCTATATACCTTTACATCCTGCAATGATGATCTAAACTTCTTCTTTATGCATATATGATCGATCTGATTTTTCTGTTCTATGGTCTGGTGATATCCATGTTGCCTTGTGTATTCTCTTATGTGGAAACATGCTTCCTCCTATAGCCAGTTGATTTGAAGCACAGAAGTTTGCGAATAGTTCTCCATTTTCATTCATTACTCCTAGCCCATGTTTTCCCATGACTTCTTCAAATCCAGTATTGACTGTACCTATCTTTGCATTCATGTCACTTCATACATTTCATTGCTGATAGCTAAAGCAGGAAAAACTGAATGGCTGTTACAGATACGAAAAGGGAGTCAATCTTTCGTGTAGTTGACAGCGATTAATAGAATTAAGTCTCATGCTCTCAATTCTAAACGATTTCGAGAGCTTTGTACTGAGAATGATGAACAATTTTGAACGCTTGCTGGTGCACACAGAAGTTAGATGGCTCTCAAAAGGAAATAGTCTGAGACGCTTTTACGCTCTTTTTGAAACTGGTAGAATTCTTTAAAGACTCGCATGCTTTGCTCAGTACAGAACTAACGAAATCAGGCATGACATTGCATGTTTGTCATTTTTATTCACAAAGTTTAATGACACAAATCTGCAACTGCAAGGCAATGGTATTAATCTTTTAAAAGTCAAATCTGTCGTCTCCATGTTTCTGTCCAAATTAACGCTATTCAAACGCAATATTGGCCGTTGCGAGCTAATCCAATTTCCCAGCCTCTTTGAGTTGGAAGAGAAAAACAAAATACCGGAGGATAATCTTCAAGTATATTGTGCACACCTAGAGATGCTGCTTAAAGACATGTCTCAGAGGTTTCAGGATCTTCTTTTGATCACCATTCCAGATTGGATAATAAATCCATTCCTAGACACGTGCATTGAGGAACTAGGAAGGATGGAAGAGGAACTGATATCGCTGGAAAATGACGTTGAGCTTAAGCCAATGTTCAAAAAATCATATCAAGACTTTTAGTTGCAGAAAGAAGTCTCTGAAAGCTATCCTGCAGTGTGGGGGAAAGGTTAATATGTTCTGTATTGCTTTTCCAACATCGTATTTAGTAGAGCGCAGTTTCAGCGCGGTTGTCCAACTTCTTTCAAAGCAAAGAAACAGACTGCAAATTACTGAACGGGGTATCTGAGACTCCTTCTGAGTAACTTTCAGCCTGATGTTGAGAAGCTGATATCACTGCACTAGGAACATCCATCTCACTGAAGTTAAAAGAACAATGAAGTAGGTTTGTTACTAAAATACTCTCGTATACTTCTGTTTGTTATACTGGATTAGGTAATTAAGTTTTTCTTTTTAAATTAAATTCTGGTCTACAATACTGTATGTTATCTTACGAGAATCGATGTTATGCTACTGAATTGGTTCACACTACAATTTCCTCAAGTGATGTTCAGTGTAGTATTTTCTGCAAAACATGATACAGTTTGGTATTACATGTTAAATTCAAGCTGAATTTTAGATGAACGCTGATTACGTTGTTTTTGAAAAAAAAAAAAATACAGACATAAAAAAAGATCAGTATATAACAGCAATAAGTTTTCTTTTTTGAAACTTTTTATTTCATCGTTATGTTTTGATCTTTTGTTTTTAAATTTCGCGCGCCCCCCCCCCCCCCCCCCTTTCCCCACCCAAAGTCTGCGCCCATAAGGTATTGTCATGTACATGTGAATTTCAAACCCCATACCCACATGAGATCTTGCTTCTTCCGTTTCCTTTGCCATGTTTGCAAACTCACGACTTCACAGATCTAACATTATAATCTCCTCCAAGATGTTACTTTCTGGTAGCTGATTATCGATCGTAATGACAAAGTGTCCTCCTGAGGGCGATACATGTCCTGCCTCTGTCGTGGAATATTCTAATCCACATATATAAATTATCAAGTAAATATAAAGCCTAATAAATACATATAATAAATAAAGGAAGAAGAATGGTAAAGAACAGTGCTGTCACAATGACTGTACTCGAAATCCCCCTTGTTTTCTGCTTCGTCTGCAAATTGTAACGCTTTCACGTTGATAGTAAAAGCTTACTGTATTATACCCGCTTTCTTCAATGAAACGTGTGCTGTATTTCTTGGAAAAACATTGAGAGGCAGACTGCGTAATGACCTAAATTAATCCTAACATTAATTATACTGCGTTACCAAAACGAACGAACAGATGGACTAAAGGATAAAGAGAGAGGGAGGGCTGAAAATCAGGAACGCATGCAACACGCGTCGCGCGATACACAAATGCTGCCATCACGCGTGTAAGACTACATGCACTAACTTTTTTTCAGACGGACAGTGATAAAATACATTACCCTTCCCAGAGTTAGGTTTTAAAATCACAAAAAACGCTTATTAGGAAAGATACCAATAGATGGGTTTACGGTTGAAAACATAACAGTACCCAGACAGCACATCTTCGAAACAGGAGGTAGAAAATACATATTTTGAACGCAGCCACGTAGCTCTTTTAAATTTGGATATTTGGGTTCCTTGGGGCTTGCTGACAAAGAATATGTAAAACGTTACGCAAATAGTCCAGGAATTAATAAATTATACCCAAAATAAAATAGTGGGGATGCCTGACAGCATGGAATCATTTCTGCTCATAAAATTTTTTTATAACGTGTTTGAAAAAAATCTTACGTTACAGAATTAGCCTACCATGTAAACTCCAAATTGATTGGAGCGCAACAAATGAAAGACTAACCACGATTGGTCGGGCTATAAATACTATCTTTCGTTGTTAGGGGAGACGTGAAAAGGTAACATTTTTTCAAACACTTGTCGAAACGTGGCCTCATTGGCTAGACTCGCTGATATACTCACTTAGGAACGTTAGTTCGAGACCACTAGTGCAAATGATCTTGATAAAGCAACAGTGCGTTGAAGCCAGCTCATATTTGTGTTAAATAAAAGCCTGGAACATAAGCAGATGGGAATTTGTGCCAGTAATTGTGCCAGAATTCATTGCTAATCAACGTATCTGTGTTTATTTCCATGAAATTGTGGTAAGCTTGAACCATTCAGTATCTTTTAATGAAAATTGAATGTAAATTGTTAATTTATGCCTGTATATATATGTGTAGTTCAGTGGCAAACAGGAGATAAAGCCTATAATGCTCCAGCCTGAACAAAGGGTGTCGGAGGGAAGTAAAACGGCATGGAATGGCCAAATAGTACACTGACACCTGGATGATTGATTAGACAGAAATAATGCTGGAAGTGCAGAGGCGTAGTGACCATTAAGGAGGTAAATACTGGTATAAAGTATTTCAGATGAAGCTGACAGTTGGCCTAACGCTCTGAACTCAATGTTTGTGTTGTATTGTGCTCAGTGTAGAACTAGAGTATCAATTAGTTATGAAGTAGAAGGTACATCCTTCTTGCTTTCAGGGACCGTGGTCTTGATGGTACTGAGCAGCACCTGGTCAGAGCTTTGCTGAATCCAGAGTCGGACAGCATACTCCTTGGTCTTTTTAGCTATCAGTGAGGTGTCTCCAGAGCCCAGAGGAGAATTCGAGCAGAGGAGTCCTTTCCTGCCGCCATCACGCAAGATAAGCTGATTTGGCCAGCTGAGCTCAACATTATGTCCCCTCATCTTGAAATGACTTTATAAAAATAACATTCAGAGGGGAATTTAATTGTCTTAATATCAGGAACTGAGAACATCTCCAATACTAGTCCCAAAAGACAAACTATTGAAGTCATGATGACAAATACCAACAGAGCTTGAACAAAACAAAACCAGTATTACCTCATATTACCACTACACAACTGACACACATAGGATATTTTAATAATATATGTCACTACAATATTCATATTGATAAAGTCTGTACATATACTTGTAATTAAAATTGATTGTGATTCCTGGTTCCTTTGTATTTGAATCAGGACACATATACCTTTATGATAACCATGAATACATATTGTTATTTGAAAAGTTATCAGTGACTCCTTAAGATATTCTCATAGAGTGTTATATGTATGTGAGTGTCACAGTGTTGTCAAGAGTAGTGGATTAAATTAAATTGTTTATCTGTCTGTTGTTGTGACTTACACTTCATCATACACATACCCTAGACACATAACGTAGTCATCACACTATTCCAGAATAATTCTGACTGAGATATATATATATGTGGTAGCAAGTAAGGTTATCTATAATACACTACTCTTAATAGATATAGATACCTTCACAGCTGATCTCAGTCAGTACACTAAGTCCCCTATAAATATTTATACCATCCCACTTCACCACAGCCTCCATAATGTGAGATCTGAACGGGAGTGGAACAACAAGCTGATTCGCATGTCTCATTTGGCAATATAACACGTCGTCATCTTTGAGGAATGTTCCCGCAGAAGCATGTTATTAAGGAATAAAGTTAATATGTCATAATATATTGCCACACTAGGCATGTAGCCATTGTTATTTGAGGAGATATGTCTATTTGTGGTAATGCATGTTTTGCACGATCTTTAACTTGTATTGAACGCCGTATACTTTGATACGCCACCGGTTGTCAATGACGTAACGCGGTGGCGTTAATTTATTCTAACGGCTTATATTCTGGGCCTTTCGTATGTTTCATTCGTCCAAGCAAGACGTTTTTTTTCCGAGCTCCCGGAGTTGTGGAAAAAATTTAGTAATTTTTATGTGGTGTTATTATATTCTCGAAGGCCGCCACTTGTTTTCAACGATCGTTAAGATGGTCCCGAACTTATGAAGAAGTTCCGCACCTTACAGAGAAGTATTTTTATTCAAGAAACATAATTCACGTTTTTGGTCGTATTACTTTGGTGTCCGTGTTTGGCACGCACCTCTTAGTCAGAACGGCCATAACTGAATAGAGAGGGCGAAGATATATATGATTTCAACATGCATGCTTATTGACTTAAGGACTGACCACATTTATTGAGGAGACAGATGTTGAAGATCCTCCATTGCTTGTATTGTGAAGGAATTTAATAAATATGTACTTCATGTATTTTGTGGACCTGCTAACCGCCGACTTGAGTTGTTCTGCCAGTATCATGTCTGACCAAACCCTAATGCATTCGACAACATAGCACGATGAACTCTTTAAGATAAACATCTTCACACATTCTAAAAGAAACAACAGTCGTAACACATGTGACTGATATATGGCACTGATCAAAGCAGGGCGCTAAGGTGACATCGTCGCCTGTGCTTTTTTCAGCTCTGCTGTGTGTGAGGAGAAGTGGTTAGTAGATGCCAGAGCTCTCCATTATTAGGAGTTGTGCGCTCTTCTCCATCTCTTTCCTCGTAGATGAATTTGTAATATGAAGTTCGTGTGTCAGAAATCCGGTTTCTAAAATTTGCATAAGGAAAACGAACGGAATATATATTTAAATCAAAGGGCGAAATCTATTGACTTATAAAATGGTAAGAAAAGGGCGATAATCCAAAATAGGCATTAACTGTAGTGTTTTTACGCCCCTTGGGAAAAAGTCGTGTTTTTAGTTTGGAATTTCTGGGTTGGCTGGGTTGAGCGAAGTTAAGCCTGCACGGGATATTTATATTTCGAGTGAACTGTTTTGTTCTACAATGTCCGGGAAATAGTTATCGTTGGAAATCGTTTTACAAAATATAGTCAGTTAGATCTGAAACACGATTAGCGTTAGGAAGCAAGTTTGCTTGTGTTAAAAGTAGAAGTGGCAAGCGCAAATGAGGGTTATTATCGGACAATAAGCCAAAGTCCTTTGGTTGATTTCTGTGGTCACAGACAAAAATGAACTGTTGTCTAGACACTCATTCGCTTGATAAGCCACAATTATATATGATAGTTTGTTATTCATTTCTGTGGACAAGTTTGACAAGGTTGCCAGTACGAGAGAAAGAGTGTTTATTTTCAAGTCCATCAGGTACGTTGAGTCTCGCCAAAATATGATAAACTCTTTAGTATAAAACAAGAACGATAGACAGCAGCTAGCCATGAGAAGTAGAAAATAATAGACTTTGGCTAAAATTATCGTCCCTGGCGGTTAGGCCAGTCTTACCAAGATACGCCAAGCAGAACACAGAAAACATAAGAGACAGAGTCAGAAGAATTATGTCAAAAGTTAGAGACAAACGATTTCACATAAATGAAGAATTTGATGACAGCGGAAAATATATCGACAGCAGTGGTTCTCAAGCCATGACCACAGCAGATACTAGAGACAGTATTGAATACAGAAGCAGCCACCGTGAACATAGAGTGAAAAAAAAGAATGACAGTATCAATTATCTACAGGAGTTTTGTTGTATTAAGATATGCCAGCCTCGTGGAAAGGTTGGGCATATCATATTTTCAACATTTGTTTTGATCTTGTAAATAAAATTTTCAACGTTAATTCCCATCGCTGTCCGAGTGAAGACACTCATTGATAATTGAGATCATCATTCAATTGTCAGTTACACACTGTTGTGAACTGTTGTCGTTGTGTTGAGAAAGAAGTCATCCTAATACCATTAACCAAAAAAACTGCCTACTGTTTAGGGCAGTGATACGAACCCACGTACGATCAGCACAGAGAAATAAAAGTAGGGTATGAAGTTATTGGAGTGCTAGAATGCGTATCTTGGAAAATGCCTTACATAGAATGCCGAGCTGTTGTCTTGTGAAAACTGTGGAATAAACATAAACAAATGTTGGACATGCGTCGTCACAATGATTAATGTTGGCTGGTTGAAGAGCCTTTATAATTAACGTTCACAGACGTTATTACTGGGACAAACTTCGATATTAACCCTAGATGAAAATGAGCTTAATAAATGCGCGGATACAATGTTACGTGTGGAATTATGACGCCACAGCCTTCCTATTCGCTGTGCTTGATTGCTCCGTTTCTGCCTGGTGCTATTCTGTGGGTGTTGTGTCGATGTGTGCGTTGCAGATTGCGCAGGGGCGTGATGGGGCGATCTGCTGGGTTGGGGCGATTATTGTGTCTGCGCTTCCTGGTAGGGTTAGCTCCTGCCTGCACGTATCTTTCAGCGAAGAGTACCACCTGCTCAAGACTTTCGGCCCCGTGCTCCGCCAGGAACCTGTCATGTCAGAGGTGAACGCGTCCTTGAACTTCTCCACGATAATCATTTACTGCAGCCCTTTATAAGATTCATCAAAGGTGCTGAGGGATCTCCATTTCTCCAAGTACGTCTACAGTCGTGTGGCGAATTGCTTAAATGACTAGTCTTTCTTCCGCTTAGCTTCTCAGATCTTGCATCAAAACGTCTCAGCGTAAAGACGAAATCGCTGGAACAAGGATTTCTTCAGCATTTCATAGTTGTTCAGGTCTTCCGTGGTTATCTTCAGAAATACATCATATGCTGATCCCCTCAGACTCTGGGATAACTTCATGTTATATTTCTCCTTCTCGAAGCTATAATTATGACTCAAATCTAGACAAAATTAACATTTATTTCTTCTGAGGCCTCGGAGCAGACATCCAGCTGGAAAGACGCCGCTCTAGGCGTCATCGCATGAGAGATATTTCCCCACCCACTAGAACTAGAGAGTTCTGTTTCCTTCCTTCTTTAATTCTTATCGCGTGGGCTCCCTTAACCTTGCTCGCGACCTTGTTGCAATCATATCACTCTCAGTCTTTGATCTCTCTCTCACTCACTCTATCTCTCTCTCTCTCTCTCTCTCTCTCTCTCTCTCTCATACCGTATCTCTATCAGCATTCTTTATCGGGACTTGCCTAGCTGATCTCTCTCTCTCTCACTCACTCACTCTCTCTCTCTCTCTCTCATACCGTATCTCTATCAACATTCTTTATCGGGACTTGCCTAGCTGATCTCTCTCTTCCTCTCTCTCTCTCTCTCTCTCTCTCTCATACCGTATCTCTATCAGCATTCTTTATCGGGACTTGCCTAGCTGATCTCTCTCTCTCTCTCTCTATCTCTCTCTCTCTCTCTCTCTCTCTCTCTCTCTCTCTCATACCGTATCTCTATCAGCATTCTTTATCGGGACTTGCCTAGCTGATCTCTCCAGTTACACCTACTCCCTTCATCTCTCGATCTCTATGGCAGTTCAGTGCCGGGTGCAAACACGAGTGCAAATAATCGAAATTAAAGGTGGCCCATAGCAGAAACTGACGTAGGGGAGTAAAGTATTAGTGACTTGTACCATAACAGGACCATCTTTACTAATGAGGTGGGGCGACCAGTTTCCTTCCTCGCTGCCTTCCCTAACACAAGAGCAGAATCTAGTACCCAATTACAGCTAGAAAGACTGGAGTAAGACGCGATCAGGCTTCGATCCGGAAATAAGTCTAAATTCCTGTGGAGATTGCCTGTAGCATAAACACGTCATTTATTTGAGACAAAGAAGCGTACGTACATCTCTAGTCTTGGACTTAACATGTCTGCTTGCCAGATGAAAATATAAAAAAAAAAAAAAGACAGCAAAGCTGCTGGAAAGAGGTTATGTGAAAATACAATAATAATACAATAATAAACATTTGACGCAGTGGCGTACTTAAAGTATTTGGCACTCGGGGCGGATCCTACTTTTGACACCCCTCACCCCTATAAAGAAACACGCTTGAAAGTATATTTTTAGCAGCACGTACTATCGTTATAGTGTCCAATGGCACACTCCCCACCTGGCTGCCACCCAGGACAGACTGCTCCCAAACTTGGCTGCTACCAAGGGCGGACCACCCCCCCCCCCGCACCACCTGGCTATTGCCCAGGACGGACCGCCCTGCACTCGAACTCCCCTTAGTACGCCACTGCTACGATGGACGAAGTCATAGCCGATACTGCAGAGGAAGGCTGGGAGGCAAACCGATATAGAAAAAGGAATGGACATTAAAAATAATACAATGATTGACTAATTTATCCGCCGCGGGGACTATACAGACTAACAATCGATAGACGCAGAAGTGGCTGCTGTTAGTCAAGCGCCCATTAACTGTAGTGCCTGAACAAGCAATGGTTATGGAAATGATGTTGGCAGTGTTGTCGGTGCGGGGGAGCTTTGAGAGCACCCTATATATTTGAAGTAAAGCTGCACCAATTCCAAGTTTGATCATCACCCTTCAGCTCCCCGAGGAGCATAGACCTTCAACAAATTTATGCCAAGTTTTCCTGCCCCGTGCCATCAGGTCAAGGTCTTTCCATTTCTTCTTCACCCCCGTTATGTCTGTCTCCAGTTCTCGTCGTCGTGTGTAATTAGACAATTACTGTATAACTATATTTCTATTAGCCCCCGTGTAGTTCGGGGGGGGGGGGGGGGGAAGCAAGAATAAGACTTCCGTACTCTCAAGCATGTCGTACAAGGCGACTAATGTGAGGGTGTGCACGGTGCTGGCAACATTATCACGTAAAACAAACATCCACAGAAATCAGCACTGTAATAGCACAGTGAACACATTGGTGCAGGTTTCCTGCTGTAGAACCAGCTACAGTGGTAGATCCATCCCCCATTAAGGAGCGCAAAGAAAAGTGATGATGATGATCTTTCTTGTCAACTTCCCCTTCCCTGGCTCTCCCGGCATCAAATCACATATGTGTTATACGTCAGACGTCAACGTCAGCATGGCCTGTGTGTGACACGCTGATCGATTGGATTTGTAATACAGACTGTCCTCGGCTTAAAACGGGATTCCGTTCCGACGACCGCGTCGTAGGTCGAAACAGTCGTACGTAGGAAATCCCTTTACACTATTTCTTCTTTCTCGTTCGTCCTGAAAAGGACGTTGGTTGCGTTGTGTCGCCGTTTACAGCCGAGCTGCGATATTTGCGCCTTTCGGTCCGACACATCCGACTTCCGCACGGCATTTTTTGGGACCGGGTTTGCCTTCCCTCTTCGATCCCTACTCTCTCGGCTAGGCTGCAGCCTGTTTCAAGGACCACCACTTGGAGGTGGAGTAGGGCCTTGGTCAGCTCTGGTTCGCTGACCCTGACGCAAACAGTCAAGCTATGAGTCGCTGACTGCATTCATCTCTTTTGCTGCGTTTTCGGTCCCATACTAACGATTTGAACCATAAGGATATGTTAACAATTAACATGCCTGAATGCTGAAATGTGTAGGTATGTTCTGTTATATTTTAAAACTAAATTTAGTATTTGTTTATAGTGAAATAACGCACTGCACAAATTATAATATAAAATTACTGTGCTGCACATTACTGTACTGTAATGAATAATGAAAAAAAAATAAATAAAATTTACGACCAACCATCGGTAGTCAACAATAATATAAAGTGGATGGTCGTCGTGAGTACGAGTGGTAGTATGTCGCATGTGTCGTAAGTCGAAGACATTCTGTATATCCCAGATTCAACAAGATTTAAATTAAACGATTTCCTCTTCTTCTTCATAATCTCTCTTGAAAGTTTTCAAGGAAAGCAGTAGTCAGTTTGAGGCTATTTGCTTCTCCGCATAGCTTTCCTACGAAGGGTACTGATGTCGGTCATGTGCGCTTTCTGGGAGCCGCGGTAGCATAGTGGTTAGTGCACTGGCTTCCTAGTGCAGTGGTCTATGGTTCGATCCCCAGATGAGGCGGGCATTTTTTAGGCCACAAACGGCTCCTGGGTCGACCCAGCCCCAAATGGGTACCAGAGCAACTCTGGGAAAGTTAAGG
The DNA here is from genome assembly GCA_024509875.1 of Oreohelix idahoensis. Classification (NCBI taxonomy): domain Eukaryota; kingdom Metazoa; phylum Mollusca; class Gastropoda; order Stylommatophora; family Oreohelicidae; genus Oreohelix; species Oreohelix idahoensis. The sequence continues at coordinate 21,578 of JAMPIV010019566.1, forward strand.
CGGCCGGCGTGATGCCGACCACATCACCCCTAGTGTGCCGACGGTCAAGATAATATGGGCCTAACACCATATTCCCAATATGCCTTAATGGGCGTGTAACGGGTTCCTTTACCTTTTTTTTACCATGTGCGCTTTCTCTGTTACGCATATGTTGGGTGTCGTAAAGTTGTTTGTAAACCCGCTGCTTAGTTAAATACACTATGTCGATACACAAATATGCACAGCCAATCCGCGCTCAAGGATTCACGCAAGACTGAGACAGAATAAATTACGCGAAGTCACGAATTCACGCAAGATGGCGGCAGACAGAATAAATTATGCATAAAACACTGTTGGTTCGGAACTCTGAAAAACGAAAAGTACTAAAACGCAACTAACCAATCAGCGGTGTCCCGGCAATCGAAAAAGACTAAAATGCAGCGAACCAATCAACAGGTTCCCTTGCGCATTCGCATCTACCTGCGTCTACCTATATATATATATATATATATATATATATATATATATATATATATATATATATATATATATATATATATATATATATATATATATGAGTGCGTTTTTATTCAAATCTAACCTACCTACCTTTTTTTGGCCATTTGCATCGCTACTACACCCTTTACTAGGAGTTTCTTACACCGCAATATAGTCAAAACGGTCCGAAATAAACCACGCGCCAAGAAGAGGAAAGTGTACACCAGCCCACCAGCGCTGAACAACAACTATGAGTATAACAAAACCAAAAAACAGCCACCCGGAGAGAACAGCCGACCCATCTTCAAACACTAAGAAGGAGGTGGAAAAGACAGCTCTACAACACAGACAGGTACAAGCACAAGAGGAAGGCAGAAGGGCAGAAAAGCAAGACGTCACCTTCCAGCTTGCTGCTGATGAGAGGACAATAACATCAGAACTGAACGAGTTAGACCCAGAAGATATCGCGGAGACAGTTATAGACGCACTACACAGAATTTGTGAAGACGGAGGCGAGTTCCTTAGTCTCTCTCCAACATTACAAGAAGCAATATTAGAAGTAGTTCCTGATGTACCAACAGCAGACATAGAAATACGCCGGAACTCAATGGAGAACAACCAAGTGTCCCACGGTAATCAGAAGATGCAGAATGCCACACAGAATCATGAGCAGACAGACGAGGAAAGGGTACCGAGCCTAAAGACAGATGCACGGCCAGTGGTGGCAGATGAGAGATGCCGCTCAGGCGGACTACAGAAAAGCCCACACAAGGAACTGGAACAAGGTCGCAAAATAAAAATTACGCAGTTGTCTGGAGGAGAAGCCACCCTCAGGGCACTCCTGGACGACAAAGTAATCAATGTCCTGGAGGATGTAGTAGGCAAAAGAGGCGTAATAAGTATCAGAAGGCACCAACAGGGAGTGACACTTGCCGTGAATGATACGGAAAAGACTGAATCGCTGATGACTGCTCTGGCGTCCGGGCCTAAAGAATTTCAGCTACCACACCGGATCAAAATCCAAGCAGAAACCCACATAGAATTCAAGAAAGTAGTCATCAAAGGGATCGACACGAGCTTGTCGACGCAGAGACCCTCAGCTGCATTCAGGCCGAAAACTCGCTGGCCAGAATCACACATGCCGAAAGGTTTGTTTGTTTGAATCCCTGGGCGCGAGTTATTCACTCTTTTGCCCTTTAGGGGACGAGTTATTTACTCGTTCATACCCTTGAGCCAGACCGCCTGGGGAGGCGGTGGCGCAGCCACCGCCGCCCTTCTGCACATGGTCTGTGTTGCCACACGGCCGGGAAGCCACCCATCGTGACACCAGGCGATGGTACCGCAACCCGCCGTGCATCCCACACGGTATCAGACGATTAGGGGGTGTGTTTTGGGCTTTCTTTCAACATCAGGGAGCATCCTAGACTCGAAACAGAGTACACCAGGCCCACTTTGGCGTGTGTGTACTGCCCCGAGGTTTGATAACTCTCTACCCTGCAAAGGGGGTTATACCTCCAAAGACAGTGGTGACTGGCAAAGAGGCCAGCCACCAGTGGGCTTTATTGCAACCCCAGGGAACCTCTCTTCGGGTGGCGAGGGTGCAATGCCACGAGAAAAGTGGTTCTCTACCCTGCAAAGGGGGTTATATCTCCGAGACAAGACGTATCGAGGGATCGGCACAGCCAGCGCCGATTCTCCACCACTGCCGAGCTGCATTACCAAGAAGAAACAAGCTCCGGCCCATCTGAACTGGGAGGACCCGGACCCGGGACCAAACAGTCTCGATAGATCACGGCTCTGTTCATCAATGGCGTAGCAGCGACCGAGCCTCAACCACTGTCAAATGACGCTATCGGACACAGACACATATCACTGCCTCTACTTTACTGGGAGGACCCGAAAGCCGGGACCACACACAGTCTTGAGAGGACAAAGATCGCTTGCAACGATGCCGAAAGGTTAAAGTCGTGGAACAAAGAAGACACCAGCCTGATAATAGTGACTTTACAGGGGAAAACAGTTCCGGAAAGTATCACTATCCAGAATAGACCCCGAAAAACACATGCCTACATTCCGCCAGTGATGCAGTGTTCGAAGTGCCAGGGATTTTCACACACAAAGAACACGTGTAGAAAAGAGACGGTCTGTAGATAATCTGCAGGCAGTCACGAATACAAAGACTGCCCTAAGGCAAAAAAAAAAAAAAAGACCTTGACTACCAGGCGCCAAACGAAAATAGAAAATGTGCCAACTGCCTCAGAAATCACGGAGCACGATACCGTGGGTGTCCCGAATACCAACAAACAAGGCAAATAATTACAGTGGCCATTGGAAAGGGGGTATCGTACCAAGAGGCAAAAAACAGAGTGACGGGAAGTACTCTAGGTAATAACCGCCAAGACAGCCTAACGGAACAGGTCAGACAGCTCACGACTGAGGTGAGAGATCTGAAACAAAAACTGCAAAAAGAGAGAGAAAACCGTCAGCCACACAAAAGGGCCTCAACTGCCAGATGTGAGGAAATCCCTGATAGCTCGGAAAGCGCGAAACAATTCATAAACGACATGAAAATAATACACCAAGACATGAAAAGAATTCAGCAGCAGGTAGAAGCAGATGTCAAGAAGCTGACACGGCTGAAAGAGGGAAACGAAGAACTACTCAAAAGAATAGAAGCAGAAAAAATGGTCATTGAGGAAACTACATCTAACAACACACGAGAAACTAAAATGAACGACCAATCAAACGAAGAAGTAATCGATGAAACGCTAGAAAAGCTACTCCCCACAATAATAGAAAAAGCGTTACATCAGGGACAGGAGAAAAGGAAGATACAAGCAACAGAAACGAGGTTAAAAACATACAAAACCACACAAGCCAGCTAGTAGTCCTTTTTAGGACTAGCCCTCCTCAGGGCTGCCACCGAACGAGCGAGACTGGAGGCGAAATACACTATTAAACACCCCAAGATACCACGAACAGACAACAACAAGAGGAATCAAGACAGTCAGCTAGTGGTCCTTCTTAGGACCAGTCCTTTTCAGGACTAGCAACCGGCTAGCAACGAATAACCTAACGCACAATATACCCCAATTATAACCACTTTGGTTGAACAGAGTATAACAGAAATATAGTCGACGAAAGAACGAACGATTCAAATCTACACACAACAAACACGAAGACCAGCCAGAACGATAGACTAGAGAAGAGAAAGCTGTCAAGACTGATTCCTGCTTACATGCATGCCGGTCAGACTTGCTTCACTAAGTCGAGTCAAAATCTGGCTTGTATTAATCTTAGAGTGTATGTAAACTTACTATAAATAATTGTGAAACTAATATCCCTTTTAAGAGTTTGGTTTTAATATGACTATATAATGTATAATGATTGTATTTTATAGTATCATGTATAATGATTGTAATTCCTGGTATGACTGTGAAGAAGGAAACCACCTGAAAATAACCTACACCTGTATATAATTAATATCAATTTAGGATTTTAGTTTTACTATGACTGTATCATGTATAATGATTATATTTTATGGAATCAGGTATAATGATTGTATTTCCTGGTATGATCGCTGAAGAAGAAAACCAACTGAATATAACCTAACAGTCCTTGTTAGGACTCATATAACTCCAACCTGAATATAACCTAACAGTCCTTGTTAGGACTCATATAACTACAACAGTATTGCTAGGATATATTTTTACCAGCCAGTATAGCACTTATCTATCTAGTCAAGCTGCCTAAGAAGGGAAATTTACAAGAGTGCACAAATTATAGAGGCATAATGTTACTATCAGTGCCAGGAAAAGTACTAAACAGAATCATCCTTGAGAGATTAAAAGAGTCCATAGACAAGCAACTGAGAGATGAACAAGCAGGTTTTCGACAAAACAGATCCTGTACAGACCAGATAGCCACATTGAGAATAATAGTTGAACAAAGACTAGAATGGAATTCACCGCTATACATCGGATTCGTGGACTACGAAAAAGCATTTGACAGTGTAGACAGAGAATCGCTTTGGAAATTGGTGAGGCATTATGGAGTTCCCATGAAGATCATTAACTTAATAAAGAAGACCTATGAAGACATGACATGCAGAGTTCTTCATGAAGGACAACTTACAGAACCATTTATGGTTAGAACGGGAGTGAGGCAGGGATGCCTCTTGTCTCCATTTCTTTTCTTACTAGCAATAGATTGTGTTATCAAAACATCGACATCACACAACAGAAATGGAATCCAGTGGAATCTGACTAAACAGCTTGATGATCTGGATTTTGCAGATGACTTGGCTCTTCTGTCCCATAACCATAATCAGATGCAAGAGAAAATGAAAATTCTCGATGAGAGGTCACAACTAGTGGGCCTGAAAATACACAGGGAAAAGACAAAGATTATGAGAATAAATGCAAGAAATGATAACAAGTTTGAACTTGAAGAAACACCACTAAATGATGTAGAATCGTACACATATCTTGGAATTAATATAACCAAAGTTGGAGGGACAGACAGTGATATCAAAATAAGAATACAAAAAGCAAGAGGAGCTTTCATTGCATTGGGAAACATGTGGAGAACAAGAGAAATCAAGTCCAACACAAAAATAAGAATCTTCAACTCAAATGTGAAGTCAGTCCTATTGTATGGCTCTGAGACATGGAGAACGACAAAAACAACAACCAAAAAGCTACAGACTTTTATAAACGGGTGCTTGCGTAGAATAGTAGGACTGAAATGGTATGACAAAGTCACAAATGTGGAATTGATGACAAGAGCCAGACAAGTGCCAGTGGAACAAGAGTTGAGAAGAAGACGCTGGCGATGGATAGGACACACATTGAGGAAACCTGTTGATAGCATTACAAGGCAGTTCTTGTTCTGGAATCCACAGGGAAAGAGAGGCAGAGGTAGACCAAAAAACACATGGAGAAGAGAACTAGAAACAGAGGTGAAAATGATGAGGAAAACATGGAAATAATGAGCGGATGGCACAGGACAGGAAGACTTGGCATGTGTTTGTTGAAGGCCTATGCTCCTTGGAGAGCTAAAGGGTATTGATTGATTGATAGCACTTATCAGAGACGGCCTGGTATATTTTAGGTGGAAGAAACGGTTGCATCATACCTAGTGTGGTTTAACATTCTATAAGACTATCTTAAATGAGTCACTGGTAAAGTTTCAAATATATATGTATTAATTACTTTCACTTATATATGTCCTGATTCAACTACAAAGTGAACCAGGAATCACAATCAATTGTAATCACAATTTATATATACATAATTTATAAATATGAACTTAGTAGTGACATATTGTATTAGTATTATCCTATGTGTGTCAGTTGTGTAGTAGTACTATGAGGTACTACTGGTTTTGTTTTTCAAGCTATGTTGTTATTTGTCATCATGACTTCAAGTGTTTGTTTATCTGGGAAATAGTATGGGGAAAAAGTTCACAGTTCCTGTCAATTTAAACAAGGTATTGTCCCTCTTTTTTTTACTAAAATGTCAATTTTTGAGGGGACACATAATGTTGAGCTCCACTGGCCACACAGGCTTAACTTTCGTGATGGCGGCAGGAAAAGACTCCTCTGCTCGATTGCTCCCCTGTGTTCTGGACACACCTCACTAGTCGCTATCTGGACCCAGGAGTATGCTGTCAGCCTCCAGATTCAGCAAAGCTCCAACCAGGTGCTGCTCAATAACTTTAGGACCACAGTCCCACAATTCATGGAAATAATACACAGTTACGTTGACTGGCAATGAATATAGCACAATTTCGATCTGCCGATGTCCCGGGCTTTTATTTAGAAAAATATGCACTGGCGCTCAACGCACTGGTTCTTTAGTAAGTTTATTTGAAAAATGTGGTACTGAACTAACGCTCCTAATTGCCTATATTGGCGGGTCTAACCAATCGAGCCATGTTTACACAAGCGTTTGAAAAAAAAAAAGTACTCTTCCTTCCGTCTCCCCTAACAACAAAAGATAGTATTTGTAGCCCGACTAATCGTGTTTAGCCTTACATTTACTGCGCTCCAATCAAATAGGATTTAACATGGGGACCTATTTCCCGTACACTGGTGGTTTTAAAATCTGCCACTGAGCGATTCTGATTTTGGTGTTGTCTGACACCCTCACTATTTCTTTTGGCTATAATTTGTTAATTCCTAGACTATTTGCGTAACGTTTGACATATTCTTTGTCAGCAAGTCCTAAGGAACCCAAATATATAAATTTAATGGGGCTAAGGGGCTGCGTTCAAAATATGTATTTTCTTCTACCTCCCGTTCACTTCGATCGATGTGGTGTCTGGGTACTGTAATGTTTTCAAACGTAAACCAGTATAATGTCATGTTTCCTAATAAGCGTTTTTCAGGTTTTTAAAACCTAACTCTCGTATGGGTAGTGTTTTTTATCACTGTCGATTTGAAAAAAGCTAGTGCTTGTGGCCTTACACGCGTGATGGTAGTAATTGTATAGCGAGACGCGTGTTAGCGTGGCATGCGTTCCGGCTTTCAGCCCTCCCTTCTCTCTATCCTAATTCCATCTGTCTTTCGTTTATGGTAACTTAGTGTATAAAATGACATGAATGGAATATTAAATATAGGTCAGCTTGCGTATCTCAAGGTTTTTCTTAGAAATGCAGTACACGTTTTATCGTAGAAAGCGTGTATGCTGCAGTAGGCTTTTACTATCAACGTGAAACGTTACAATTAGCAGACGAAGTAGAAAACAAGGGGGATTTCGAGTACAGTCATTGCGACAGCACTGTTCTTTACCATTCTTCTTTCCTTTTATTGAAGTTATTTGTTAGGCTTTACATTTACTTTTTAATTTATATATGTGGATTAGAATTTCACACGACACCTAGGTGTACAAATTATTGGATGTATTCATGTATTGAATTATTAGAAAGAATGTTTTGCAAGTAGACACCTGTCTTGTCTCGCTACTGCTAAATCATACTGAGCCATGTTGTCATTCATCCTACATGCAGACACCTGAGACACGCTCATCTCATATACACTAGAGATAGGTGGGCTTGATGACAGAAATTAGCCCCTATTTATCCTTGTTACGGGTTTATTCGTGTCGTCAAACCTGAGGTCGTATGTTCAGGTCAATCCTGCTGCTTGGAACTTCGCAGGAGCATAGTGGTTGTATCGGAACTACATCCTTAGTCCCCCTCAGTCTTGGGTGGGTTAAAGGAACGATCATCAGCGAAGAAGTGTTGTGTGCATCAATTAAGCAGGACAGAACTGTTTTAAGAGATGAGTACACATTAGTACCATTTAAAGCATAGCTGATATAATTTTTCTATAATTGATTAACAGCACAGCTGATATAATTTTTCTATAATTGATTAACAGCATAGCTGATATAATGTTTCTATAATTGATTAACAGCACAGCTGATATAATTTTTCTATAATTGAGTAACAGCACAGCTGATATAATTTTTCTATAATTGATTAACAGCACAGCTGATATAATTTTTCTATAATTGAGTAACAGCACAGCTGATATAATTTTTCTATAATTGAGTAACAGCACAGCTGATATAATTTTTTCCTATAACTGGAAGACGGACTTGTTGTAATATAAATAAATATATATATATATATTATCTGTAAACTTACAAATCCATTGCATTCCATCTTCCAACATCCAACCTTCAGCACAAGACTAGATAGTGTATATACTTAATAAATAAGGAAATTGTATTTGAACGACTTGTCAAGTTTATAATTGTTAAGTGAAATCTGTTTTCTTGTTTTAATATCACAGTTAGTTACCCAGCGGGATGGCATTTTATGACTGTCTCCACTCTACGAATTTTTCGTGATCAGATCATTCACAGCCGTAACTAATTTGTGATACCAGTAGTTCTCTCATAAACGGGCACTTCACCATTTTCCTGCAGAAATTATATTTCTGTATTGTCATTACTATACTGATCCTATATACAATAAAAACCTCACGCTACATTGAGCAACCTTGAAGCAGATGTTCAGCAGTCATTTTAATTCTTGCCGTTTGCCTCTATGTAGCCCAGAGGAACTCTACTTAAACGACATGATATGGTCGAATGAGAAAAGTCGATCAGGTTCAAACTGTAACAGGCGGCATGACTCATTATGATAACTGTCGACGCTGTTCTAGTGATAACAGCTGGAAAGTTAAAAATAACTGCAACTGACCTTGGTTCATTAATAACAATCAACACTGTTCCAATCATAACAGCGAACGTGGCTAAAAGAATAAAAGTCAATATGATTTGAAGTGCATGAGATGGGACTGTTCAGGGAATCGCTGATGCATATATTGTTCAAATGTTAACTATCGAAATGTTTATTTTCTTTTAAGTTAACATGATAGAAATTATAACACTTCTCGGGGCTAAAATAACATATACGAATTTAATTCGGGGGGGGGGGGGGGGGGGGGGGGGGGGGGAAAGAGAGAACATTTAAAAAAAAAAAAAAACATTCGTCCAGGAGCTAAACCCGGTGCTTTCTCCTTAATGGGTGGAAGATATTAAAATATTATGCTCTACCGCAGCTGGTAGAGAAATGTGGTCCGGTTGTAGAAAAGTGATAAGTGAAAACAACATAATTTACCACCTATTGTTTATTCAACAAGAACAACAACAAGAACAACACCAACAAGAACTGCAGCAACAAGAACAACAAGAACTGCAGCAACAACAAAAACATTAAAACCACAAAAAAACAACACCAACAAGAACAACAAGAACAACAACAAGAACAACACCAACAACAACCAGAACTGCAGCAGCAACAACAACAACAACATTAAGAACACCAAAAACAACACCAAAAACACCAACAAAAGCAACAACAACCAGAACAACAACAATATGAAAAACAACAAGAACAGCAGCAACAACAAGAACAACACCAACAACAACAAGAACTGCAGCAGCAACAACAACATTAAGAAAACCAAAAACAACACCCAAAAAAACCCACCAAAAACAACATCAACACATAATAGAACAGCTAGTTGTATATGATCTTTTAATAGTTTGCTTCATTCTGCATATTCTGGAGACTGGCTGGGTCTGTCGATGTTCAATACTTTCAAAAGCCTTATATGTTACACCTCTCGCCTAATGTTCCAGGTGTGTTTATTCCTTAAGTATCATTTTTATTACGAACCAGACGTACGACTACTTAACCAGGGTGAGTGTTTATTCCTGAAGCATCCTTTAACTACTAACCAGGGTGAGTGTTTATTCCTGAAGCATCCTTTAACTACTAACCAGGGTGAGTGTTTATTCCTGAAGCATCCTTTAACTACTAACCAGGGTGAGTGTTTATTCCTGAAGCATCCTTTAACTACTAACCAGGGTGAGTGTTTATTCCTGAAGCATCCTTTAACTACTAACCAGGGTGAGTGTTTATTCCTGAAGCATCCTTTAACTACTAACCAGGGTGAGTGTTTATTCCTGAAGCATCCTTTAACTACTAACCAGGGTGAGTGTTTATTCCTGAAGCATCCTTTAACTACTAACCAGGGTGAGTGTTTATTCCTGAAGCATCCTTTAACTACTAACCAGGGTGAGTGTTTATTCCTGAAGCATCCTTTAACTACTAACCAGGGTGAGTGTTTATTCCTGAAGCATCCTTTAACTACTAACCAGGGTGAGTGTTTATTCCGTACAGGTGGTCCTATAGCAGATACTGCTTTATGAGGCGGGGTGACCAGTTCCCTTCCTTGCCGCCTTTGCTTACCTAACTCAAGGGCAGAGTCAGGTATCCATTTACAGCTGGTTAAACTTGAGGATGACATGACCACGTTTTGAGCCCGGATCCTAGTAACTTTGCGTGCTCTAACCACTCTGCCAATAGGCTGCTCATTTATTTCTTAAGCATCCATTTTAGTAAAATACAACCCGTCCTGCATGCCAAATTGTTTCAACTTACTTTGACCAGGCTCAGGCGATAAAGCAATATAACTACATTACTGGCCCGAGATCGACAGCATTTTGTCACTTGAGTCTAGTACTTTTGGGAAATGGCTAGAAGTCCCATCCAACTTTCGTGAAGTGGGGAGGAGGGAGGATAAACAGACTGCGCACGCATTCGCACAGAACGAAATTGCAAATGCATGTTCTAATTCCTTCACTTTATTTAGCGTTTTAACCACTTTTCTTTAAGATCATCTTAGCGTTATTTCTTTGACGCGTTTCAAATCTGTGACGCCAACAAGTTCTATCGTAGAAAGCTGAAACTTGGCATGCGCAAAATGAACGATATGAAGAATTACTAACTAATGAAACGTTTATTTCATGCTTTTCAACACATTTAGTAACAATAATAAAAATGGCTCCTAAAATGTGTGTGTGTTTTTTTTTAATTTGTCTATTGTTTTGTCACATGCAGCTTCGTTCTCAAAGCTGGCGGAGAAGGCCGAAAACAGACGAGAAGAAAGAGAGTCAACAAACGATAATGTTCGATCGGGTTCAAGTCCGAAGATCGTGCCTGGTGAGGCAGGATATTGATGTTTGTTATGCCGTAGGAAGTGCTGAGTGACGTGTGCAGTGTGCGCCCTGACGTTGTCTAGCTGGAAAAGATTATTTTGGTAGAGCTGAAAAATCGAGACCACGTGAGGCTAAGAGTGAACAGACAGCGCAACTGAAATGTGCAGTGATGACAAGTCCAGCTAAATTGAAGAGATGGCTGAAAAGTGTTGTGACGACAGGAGCCAGCTAACAGTTCGGAGATAACAGCTGATAAAGTGTTGTGACGACAGGAGCCAGCTAACAGTTCGGAGATAACAGCTGATAAAGTGTTGTGGCGACAGGAGACAGCTAACAGTTCAGAGATAACAGCTGATAAAGTGTTGTGGCGACAGGAGCCAGCTAACAGTTCGGAGATAACAGCTGATAAAGTGTTGTGACGACTGGAATCAGCTAAGAGTACAGAGAGCGCAACTAATAAGGTGTAGTGACGACAGGAATCAGCTAAGAGTACAGAGTGGGCAACTAATAAGGTGTTGTGACGACAGGAATCAGCTAAGAGTACACAGAGGTCAACTAATAATGTGTAGTAACGACAGGAATCAGCTGAGTACAGAGAGGGCAACTAATAAGGTGTTGTGACGACATGAATCAGCTACTAAACGTGAAGAAAAGAGAGCAATGGCAGTAAATATAGGTTTAGCGAAGTAATATACAGACAACATAATTCCAGTAAGAGGATAATAACTGTACACAGACTGAGAGGAAGAGAGTACGAGCGCGCTACGCAAGTGTGGAGAAAAATCAATCGTTGATGTGAAAGAACCAGAGCCTTGGATACCCTGCACAGCCAACGATGACAGGAAATGGCAGAGCACAGAGCGAACGAAAATACGCCATACCCAGCCTGTTCTGGCACGCAGTGGCTCAGAGCGCTCATGCACAGCTAAACTGCTAACATGCCGTTTTACACAGTTCCAGTGCAAAGCGCCGCATGTTGTAAAAATAAGTTTCAACAAATCTTCGTTCAAGTACTCGATATAATCACTATCAACTTACGCAGGAACTCGTGATCGCTATGACGAATAGTGGAACTATTTTCTACTGCGGAGGTCCGCAACCTTTCAATCAATAACTTCTGGCCAAAGACGAGTGTCATACATCAGCGTCTGGCAACTTCGAACGTCTGCTGTGAAGGCAGACGCAGAAGGATTAAAAGATGGAAAGAAAAGTCATGTTTTGTATTAAAACGAGGATGGGGTGTGCGGAAAAGAGCAAGAACGACAAATCACGTTGATTTTATCTCTACGTTATTTCTGGTGAAAGCTTTAAGTAATCATGAATTATGAAAAAAAGTGCAAATAAATAAAACATAAACATACACATTTCGAAATTTTCATTTACCCTACTATATATATATATATATATATGACGAGAAGGGATAATGCATTATAAGCAAGCAGCAGCAGCAACTGAGTACACCATTAAACATTACAGACACTGCATGTCCTAATAACCTCATCACGTACAACAAACAGCTACAAAAACCACTGCTGCAAGAGTGTGTGCTTTGGAGTAGGCGTCCTCGAGGCAGACATCTACAGTTGTGGCTCCATGCTCCATAAGGAGCGATAAAGGAGATGACGATGATGATATCTCCTAATATGTCATCACCAGTTAAACAGGAGATTTTCTCCTTTTTTTGGTCACAGTTGTAGTAATTTTGAGTCGAGGAAGATGAGGGGAACTGTGGTAAGACGTGGAGTACAATGGATGGGTATGAAAAATAAAATCGAAAAAAGGTGATTCGTCTTACAAGGACAAAAGATAAAGAAAATAGCCAATGTTGCGGCCACAAGGCCTTCTTTCCTTTCTCTGACGAAGGCCTTGTGGCCACAACGTTGGCTATTATCTTTTGTCCTCGTAAGACGAATCACCTGTTTTCGATTTTTTTTTTTCATACCCATAGTAATTTTGAGGATAAGGTTAATGTGAACACCACAACTATTATGGCAATGACTGTGTTGAAAAGCTAGATCTTGACCAGCTGTAAGTTAGTGTGCTCAAACAACATCAGCGAACTATGCAAATAATGACAGTTCAGATGCCGGCTGTGTGAAAGAGGAAGCTGTCCTTATTAAACTCATACCCCCACTTATGCGCAACTCCATCAATTAGAGCGCTGTTCTGTCGCGGCAAAGGTATCAGGTTCGATTCACGGTGTTGACGCGCTTCAGTCTACCCAGCTGTAAACTGGTACCTGACTTTGCACTTGGCTTAGGGAAGGAAAAGCCGGCGAGGAAGGGAACTGGACACCCCATCTCTCGATGCCGGACCTAGTACAGTCGTGGCCAAAAGTTTAAGACCACCTAGTAAAAAATGGATATTTCCATACTACTACAGATTGTTGCATCATCCGCTATTTTAGGGCACACTAAAAGCAATCATTGCATTCTATTGCATCATCCTAACAATATATAATGTGAAAACACAGACTGTTGCTGTATTTAGTGTGTTTTGGTTGCTTCAAGGGTATTATCTCTGGATTTTATGTTCGCAAGAAAATGGGCAAAAAACCGACACTTTCAACCATTCAAGGAGCTCATATAGTGACATTACGTGTAGAAGGGTACACAGAACGTGATATTTCTGTTCAAATTGGCTGTAGCAAGACGGCAGTTCACAATGCGATCCCCAGGTACCAATTGGACGGTACTTTTCTGACAGAAAGAGAAGTGATCGTCCTAGAAAAACAACCCCTAGAGACGACTTCTTTTTCATTTCTGGTGTTAATCTGGGTTTTCGGGCAGGTTTGTATGATTTTAGTCCAAACTCATCCACTAATCTGGGAGACACAGTCCTCCGACTCTAGAAAGCAAAGCAGATCATATCTTCTTACATGAAAATGTTGGAGAGTGTGAAACGATGGATTTGATTACCCGGTCGTCTCTAGGGGTTGTTTTTCTAGGACGACCCCTTCTCTTTCGGTCAGAAAAAGTACCGTCCAATTGGTACCTGGGGATCGCATTGTGAACTGCCGTCTTGCTACAGCCAATTTGAACAGAAATATCACGTTCTGTGTACCCTTCTACACGTAATGTCACTATATGAGCTCCTTGAATGGCTGAAAGTGTTGGTTTTTTACCCATTTTCTTGCGAACATAAAATCCAGAGATAATACCTTTGAAGCAACCAAAAGACACTAAATACAGCAACAGTCTGTGTTTTCACATTTTATATTGTTAGGATGATGCAATAGACTGCAATGATTGCTTTTAGTGTGCCCTAAAATAGCGGATGATGCAACAATCTGTAGTACAATGAAAATATCCATTTTTTACTAGGTGGTCTTAAACTTTTGGCCACGACTGTATAGTGAAGTCTCTAACACTTGGCTCCCCTACGGCAGTATCTTATATGGGACTACCTTTACCTTTTACCTGCATACATCGTTTTTCTCTTTTGACTTTGCCAGTGCTCCTCTTTCATCGATTGGTTAAGCGCTTAAAGTGCTTGCCTCTCGCGGACAAGTTACAGGGTTCCGAGATCTAAACCTGGTGGCGTCACCAGTCTACGTGGCTGTAAACGGGTACCTGACTCTGCTGTGGAGTTGGGCAAGCAAAGACAGCGAGGAAGGGAAGTTCTCACCCCGCCTCATAAAGTCGGAACTAGTTATACTGAAGTCTCCAACACCTCACTTCCCTACAGCAGTTTCTGCTTTGGGATTACTTTTTTTTTTGTCTTTAACGACGTCAACTGCCGAAGTCTACAGTGCTGTTATTCTATCCGCAAGTTTTTCATGATGACATGCGCATCACTTCCTAATAGCTAATACTTGCCCGTATACACCCCCTAGTACTGTAACACCGCGTACAAGAAGTAGAATTATATATATATATATCTTGTCCACATTACAGAATGAATTGGAAGGACTGACAGTGATATGAAAATAAGAATACCAAAGACATCCAGATGCACCTGAATAATAGAAACATCTTTCAGTGTATCTCAAGCGGTGGTCCGCGGACATCAGTTGATCTTGCAAGCTGAACTGGGCCGTCATTATTTGTGATAATGAATATAGAGCATGTTGGTATTTTATTGTTCTATGTGTGACAATACTCTGTGGGGCGGAGTCCGTGAAATTAACGGCAATCCGCATGCGGTCCCACTTCTTAAACGTGTGCTCCACGCGCAATTTTGCTCTCTATGCAAACACTGTACGATTACAATAAAAATCTTCAACACCTTCAAAAATTAACTTAATAACAGTCCACAAGGTCTTTTATATTTAAATATGCGCTCTAATATAACCGACGGACATTGTGTCTAGACTGAACGAAGCGCGCCTCGACAAAGCTCCTATTTTTAAAAAAAACAATCGAACACCTTCCTTCTATTACTTAGCCTCTGAGCAATCATCGGTTTCTCTCACCCCTTCCCCCCCCCCTCCTCCTCACGGCACACATACCAACCATTGCACCTGATCCCCTTGTAGCATTTAAGCATTCACATGCGCTTGCTGCGCTGGTTACCGTACACATTTGTATAACAAGGTGAGGTTGCCAGTCCCAAGCAGAACCTCATATTATTCACCTCTGCGACATGCCTGAGTGAACAGTAGCCGTATTCTTTCTTTGTCTCCCTTGTAACTACGCGGGAACAATCAAATGTAGTCCCATAGCAGATGCTGCGAGGAGTAAAGAGTTCGAGACTTCACTATACTAGGTCCAGCATCGAGAGGTGGGTGTGACCAGTTCCCATCCTCGCTGCTTTTTCCTTCCCAAACTCAAAGAGAAGAGTCTGGTACCTATTCACAGCTGAATAGACCGGAGCGTGTCGATACCGTGAACCAGCACTTTTGTCGCGAAAGACCAGCGCTCTAACCACTGTCAATCGAAAGCTTTCTTTGAACAATAAGACACAAATATTACAAACAAACAAAAATAACTACAGTAGAGTTAGGACATTGTGATGTTTTATTAGATTCCATTAGCTACCACGTATGGCTTAGCGAAGGATAAATATAACTTTTAGTCTCCGTGGAGCAGCCTAACAGAAGGGAGAGTTGAAGGCAAACGTGCAAGGGGAAGACAGCGCTATAAGTGGGAAGATAACATCAAGAGATGGACAGGAAAGAGTCTATCAGAGTGCACCACCAAGACAAGAGGCAGAAGACGTTGGAGATCCATTACAGCCAACCTTCGTTGTAGAGATGGCAACTGATGATGATGATGGAGCAGCCTTCGAGGGCCTACAAGACACATACCTACCTATAAGAATTATCACTTGAAAAGATAACAAAGAGAAAGCCCTGGTAATAAGTGGAATTTGGCACAGAAAATGAGAATTACATGGGAAGAACTGGCGAGATACTGCCTATTAATTACTATGATATGTAATGCGATCTAAAGTAGAGGGAGATACAATATTTACACATGTTAAATGCACGACAGAAGACCTAGCTGTTCTAAAACGGATCTGGAGTGCTTCGTTCAAGTAGCTTGTGGCTATTTTTAACGTCGACGGAAATTCGTCACCACGTAGGCCTGCTTTTACATTGGTCGTTCGCGTCTGCTCAGAAAATGAATCATTTACGCTAAGCATGGACAACTTTCAAAAATAAAATATTCACCGAAAACTCCGCTGTGACAAAAATACAATGGCTGCCTAGCTTCCTGAAACTGAAGTTCGAGGTATTCATTTGAGAACTGATTCTTGCATGCTCATTTATATAAAAGTCCTTAATAATACATAACGGAGTATGTTGCAAGTACTCGTAAGAAATAAAGAAGTAGAAACATTCAGCATGAAGGGGTGCGAATAGTCTTGGGCTGTATGTGAGATAGCCCTATTGTGACTATGAGGTACATGCTTGGAATGCTGTCGGTTAGATCAAGAAATGCGACGGCTCAGGTAAAAGCCTATATGCGGATGACCACAGACAGAGGACACCCATGCATGGGAACATAATGACATCAAGAGGGCAAGAAAAAAGAGAGGGATGCGACGTGTGGCCCAGGCTACGATTAGGAAGGTGACCACAGCTGAACATATATCCAAGGGGGAAGAGTAGAGTAAGTCAGGTGAGAGCTGGACAAACTGTCAGCAAGTCATCATCACCCTTGGCAGAGAGTGCAGAGCTTGGGACAAATGGGAAAGCAGGGCTGGAAATTAATCAACTGATAAACGAATAATACACTTAAATTAGTATGTTGCAGGCACTCTTAAGAAATAAAGAAGGAGAAAACTAGACAACAGAAAAGCAACTGAAGTGACTGGCTTACTGGGGACTCGAATTCAGGAACTTCCAAACGGCACCACATCATCGCTACCAGAGTGAACCGTCACACCATTTATTAACTGTTCATAGGCCTCGGGTTTCCATCTTTATTTGTATCAACTGATAAATGATCATGTCGGAGATGATGATGATGATGCCATTGTGTACACTGATGGATTTGTACTCCGTGGTGAGAAATTAGGATGGGGCTTCTCTGCTACGGTTGTCGCTGAACAGAGCGGAGTTTACTGGACAATAACCTCCAGCATGAGAATGGAGACGGAAGCAGCTACTGCAGTCCTAAGGTGGGTGTCGGAAACTTCATCAACCAGGGCAGTGATTGTGTCGAACGCTCAGTCCATGCTTCAGCAGGTTCAAAATGGATGGCTACGGCATGAATGGAAAGCTTCCATCGAAGCCTCGAATCTTCAGGGACGGGTATAGATAATGCAGGGGTATGCGGTAATGAGAGGGCTGACAGACTAGCTTCGAGAGCACCAATAGTGGATGTACTAGATATGGATAAGGGATACTAAGGACAATTAATGATTGCCTGTTAGAGAACGACACTGCAACATATGAATCAACAAGGCTAAGATTTCTGGAACTGGTTATCAACTGTAAGACTAGCAGAGATGGACGTACGAGAGGATGTATCCGTCGCGTTTACTGGCAGCGCGATACAGGAACAGTTAGCACTCATACCCTTCGACATTTGCTGAGCTGAGCACCTATGGGTTTGCCCGGAGTGTTATGATGTCGATTCTGATCAATAATAACAAGAACTCTTGCTTCTCTCTTCTTTTGTGTGGAGATGTTCTCTAATGTTCTTATTAGATATGTTCCAGCTCCTGTCGGATGCCAAAAAGAGACATTATTATTGGCAGGTGCCGGGTGTTTTCTAAAGTTCTTGTTTTTAGTTTAGTTTCCCTTCGCTTCCAGTAAGGTAAGAGCCATTCAGACAGATTGGACATCTAATAATTAGACACCCGGCCACGAGAATATGTCTAATATTGTCTATCTGACCAGGTATTTATATGTCCAAGTGTAATATTGTCAGAGTGCCATTCTGAATGTCGCCGTGCTTCCTTTTTACGGTATGTTCTTGTAGTTAACATCTCCTTTAGACGGGGTATCGTTTTGACATGATGTCTCTGTGTAGTGGTTTTGATGGTATTGTATGATGGTGATCCAACGGGCTGATCACCCGTTTGCCAGTCACTTTGATTACGGAAACAACAGCAAACGGATTGATTTGTCGTTGCCCTAAAGACGCCATTAGGCGTGATGGGAACAATGGCAAAGAAAATCTGTTCGCTGTTGCCCTTAAGACGCCACTAGGCGTAATGGCCACTGACTGCTTTGCCGGTCGTTGGCTAAGGACAAAAGAAGAAGAAGAAGATGATGGTGATATTACTAAGTGTGATGTATGAGGTCAGCTGTGAAGGCTCCTGAGATAAAATGTAGCTGTGAATTTTCAGAAGGCCTTTCTTGCTACCACTACGACCTCACACCTATCTTTTTTTCTAATGAATGTGGCTACATTAAAATCTAGGGTAGTGAATGTAATGTGTTGTATTGACATATACAAACACCCACACACAGATATTAAATAATATAATATTATCAATAAAATTTAGAACACAAGGAACTAAATTCAGCTGGTGAAATTTTAGAAAGTAAATCTTTTTTTAAATTTATTTGTTCTGAACCAAGGTTTTATGTTGGCCAGAACATATGAAAGATTTTGGAATTTATGAGTGAATGGCATGAATAAATGACATGATAAATAAAAGGTGTGTACGTATATAATTTTCACGAGTAGTTATTATTTCTACAGTTCATAGTTTTATTTTCCCTGGGAGAACGATGAATAGATGTGCTGTTGGGGTGGCTTCATCCCTCCCTGTCTAAGCCTACCAAGCATGGTCCATTAATGATGGAAGAAAATGGGATGTTTTTAGTAGTAATTCACTTTGGGTGCTATGTCTATGAAGTTGGTGTAAATCCAGCAGACCAGCCTGCTTACGTAACTTTGAAAGAGTAGTTCTGGTTCTGGAATCTGGTGGCCCCACCTCTCCGTGCTTGGGGGCAATATATCGGGTGGCCCCACCTCTCCGGGCTTGGGGGCAAAACAAGGCTGTTGTTCTGCCGAGATGGGGCGACAACTGCACGGGTCCTCACTGTCAATTATTTACCCCCAGCATTTGACACCACCTTTGGTGTCAACATAAAAAAAAACTCACAGCTCAGAATTATTGAATAAAGAACACAGAAATGCTAGCAAAACTCAGCTGAGCTGCTGGCTATAGTATGAACAGGCGTCCCCCCTGAATTTCTTATTTCTATTTACTAACCACCCCTTCATTTGAAATCACCACACTTAAAATTTTACTGTGTCTATACCACTACTGTGACAACTATTGAGGAATGGCAAAAAAGCTCGTCTGAGCGCCGATAAAATGATTGTCTGTGGCCAATCACTGCCTAGGTTTATTTCAAATTCAAATTTCCTACCCTAAAGTCATTTCAGTCATGCGTCAGTCAAGTATGGATGTTTATCTGTTAGTCCCGTCCGTTCACTTGTGGTTATCTAAAAAAACGTACTTGGTTTTTGAACCAACCTATCCATCCCCTCTACAAATTTGCCTGAAAAGTTATTTTTAGCCACAGCTCCCACCAATGTCCCTTCTCTTTCATTCTAACTAGATTTGAACACTTGCGTCTCAAGGTCGCGATTTTGTGCAAATTAGTGACATGTTTGATTCAACGCAGTCTTTCGCTAATGTGAACAACACAGTCTTTTGTCATTATCTTCATTATTAGCTATCCGTCTGTATAAATAAAGCATATTATTTCACTGCTCAGAATGGGCCATCCGGCCAGCTAATTTTTATATTCCTAACATTAATATTAAGAAAAAGTTACTTTTTAAATTTTGTAATATTTCAAGCATCTGCGTTTGCCGCTGAATTCAAATAAAAGGCTTGGTATCGCAAAAGCGTCCAATAAATGACTGTGGCGTATCATATCCAAGGTCCCTTCTGTCGTTTTCCTTACTTTATTATATGTCAACTTGGGGGATACGTAACATATTTCCTTCCCCCCCCCCCCCCCCCCCCCAATTGCGTCTCCTTAGCCTTGCTAGTCTCACGCAATTTTTCAGTCATATTTTTTTCCTTTTGATCCGCCGTTCTCATCCCGTTCAAATGGTAACCGTTTTGATTTCCCGTCTAGCAAGTCAATTTTTATGGAGGGTAGTGACCCGCGGCGTGGGCGATCATGCCTTCTAGTAACTTACGCATTCTTTTTATCCCTATATTTTATCCTTTGGAGATATTTTTACGTTGTATCACTGTTAATTTTGTGACACTCTGGTCGCGTGTCTAATTATCACGCACCAAAATGACGTGCACTGCGCCATTCTAAAAAGGTATGAGGGTCTGATGCATTGTATTCACTGTATTCATATTAAGAGCAATGGTAAAATGACATTGCTGTCACAAGGAATGTACTCGAAATCCCCCTTGTTTTCTGCTTCGTCTGCAAATTGTAACGCTTTCACGTTGATAGTAAAAGCTTACTGTATTATACATTGAGAGACTGCGTAATGACCTAAATTAATCCTAACATTAATTATATTACGTTACCAAAACGAACGAACAGATGGACAAAAGGATAGCGAGAGGGGAGGGCTGAAAATCAGGAACGCATGCAACACGCGACGCGCGATATACAAATGCTGGCATCACGCGTGTAAGTCTACAAGCACTAACTTTTTCAGACGGACAGTGATAAAATACACTACCCTTTCCCAGAGTTAGGTTTATAAATCATAACAGACTCTTATTAGAAAAGATAACATTAGATGGGTTTACGGTTGAAAACATAACAGTACCCAGACAGCACATCTTCCAAACAGGAGGTAGTAGAAAATACATATTTTGAACGCAGCCACGTAGCTCTTTTAAAGTGGGAAAATTGGGTTCCTTAGGGCTTGCTGACAAATAATATGTAAAACGTTACGCAAATAGTCCAGGAATTAATAAGTTATACCCAGAATAAAATATTGAGGCTGCCTGACAGCATGAAATCATTTCTGCTCATAAGATTTTTTTTTAACGTGTTTGAAAAAAACCTTACGTTACATAAATAGCCTACCATGTAAACTCCAAATTGATTGGAGCGCAACAAATGAAAGCCTAACCACGATTGGTCGGGCTATAAATACTATCTTGGTTGTTAGGGGAAACGGGGAAAGGTAACATTTTTTCAAACACTTGTCGAAACTGGGCTCATTGGTCAGACTCGCTGATATACACACTTGGGAGCGTTAGTTCGAAACCACTTGTTTAAAATAGCTTGATAAAGCATCAGTGCGTTGAAGCCAGCATATATTTGGCTCAATAAAAGCCTGGAACATAGGCAGATGGAAGTTTGTGCCAGTTTGTGCCAGAAATTCATTGCTAATCAACGTATCTGTGTTATTCGTATGAATTGTGGTAAGCTTGAACCATTTAATATCTTTTAATGAAAATTGAATGTGAATTGTTGATTTATGCCTGTATATATATGTGTAGTTCAGTGGCAAACGTGAGGTAAAGCCTAAAATGCTCCAGCCTGAACAGAGGGTGTCGGAGAGAAGTAAAACGGCATGGAATGGCCAAACAGTACACTGACACCTGGATGATTGACTAGAAAGAAATAATGCTGGAAGTGCAGAGGCGTAGTGACCATTAAGGATGGTAATGCTGGTATAAAGTATTTCAGATGAAGCTGACTGTTGGCCTAACGCTCTGAACGCAATGTTTGTGCTGTATTGTGATCAGTGTAAAAGAGAATATAAATTAGTTATGAAGTAGAAGGTACATCCTTCTTGATTTCAGGGACAGTGGTCTTGATGGTACTGAGCAGCATCTGGTCAGAGATTTGCTGAATCCAGTGTCGGACAGCATACTCCTTGGTCTTTTAGCTATCAGTGAGGTGTCTCCTGAGCCCAGAGGAGAATTCGAGCAGAGGAGTCCTTTCCTGCCGCCATCACGCCAGATAAGCGAATTGGCCAGCTGAGCTCAACATTATGTCCCCTCATCTTGAAATAACTTTGTAAAATTAACATTAAGAGGGGAATTTACTTGTCTTAAAATCAGGAACTGTGAACATCTCCAATACTGGTCCCTAAAGACAAACTATTGAAGTCATGATGACAAATACCAACAGAGCTTGAACAAAACAAAACCAGTATTACCTCATTTTACTACTACACAACTGACACACATAGAACATTTGTAATAATATATGTCACTACAATATTCATATTAAATACATTCTGTACATAACTTGTAATTTAAATTGATTGTGATTCCTGATTCCCTTGTAGTTGAATCAGGACACATATTCATTCATGCCAGTAATGAATACATATTGTTATTTGAAAGTTATCAGTGCCTCCTTTAAGATATTCTCATAGAGTGTTATATGTATGTGAGTGTCACAGTGTTGTCAAGAGTAGTGGATTACATTAAATTGTTTATCTGTCTGTTGTTGTGACTTACACTTCTTCATACACATACCCTAGACACATAACGTAGCATCACACTATTCCAGAATAATTCTGACTGAGATAAAGAGATATGTGGTAGCAAGTAAGGTTATCTATAATACACTACTTTTAATAGATATAGATACCTTCACAGCTGATCTCAGTCAGTACACTAAGTCCCCTAAATATTTATAACATCCCACTTCACCACATATATTGGGGTCTCGCTCTTGGGATTTTGAATCTTTAACTATTAAAAATATTGGGGGTAATTCACTTCAGGGAATATAAGAATTAAAAGGTATCCTTGGGTGGAATTAAATAAGGTTGAGCTCACGGTGCCTGTGTTGTCCATTAGAGATTGAATTGTTGGTTAGACATTGTATAAATTTACATAATAGACAATGGCGGACCTGGCCAAATTTCGATCTGCTGCGGTTCAGACTGCAAAAGAGTTAGGATTAGATGGGCAAGTTATGGTTGCCTATGTTACCACGGAATGTGACAAATTTATTGAACGCGAAGAAAGAAGGTTTGAAGCCGAAAGAAGGTTAGAGGCTGAAAGGGAAATTAAGAAGTTACAATTTGAAGCTGAGGCTGAGACTAAGAGGTTGCAGATTGAGGCTGACAAAGAGGCTAAGAAATTGGAGGCAGAAAGAGAAGACAAAAAAATTAGCTGCAGAAAGAGAAGAGAAGAAATTAGCTGCAGAAAGGGAAGAGAAGAAATTAGCTGCAGAGAGGGAAGCAGAAAAAGAGGAGAAGAGATTACAAAGGGAACATGAGTTACGACTAAGGGAGTTTGAGTTTCAAGGCCATGCTCCTGAAAATGGTGCCAGTCCCTTTGCCTCTGATGCTACGGTTACTCAAGGAGCCTCAATCTCAGCTATGAACTTTCATTTAGATCATTTTGTTGAGAAAGACGATGATATTGAGAGCTATATAAATAGGTATGAACTATTAGCTACCACGTATGGGTTAGAGAGAGAAAGGTGGAGCTTAAAGTTATCTCAGGGACTTCGTGGGGCAGCTTATGAAGTTTTTGCAAAAATGAGCAGAGGTGATCAGGAAAATTATGACATGCTAAAGCAGGCTCTTTTGTTAAGGTATGAAAAGAATGCAGAGTTTTACAGAAAAAAAATTTAGGAATGCTAAACTACTGTCAGGTGAAACCTATCACCAGTTCTCTGCACGAATAGAGACATACTTGGAGAAATGGACTTCTCTGGGGAAAACCCAAGATCTTAAGGAAATGGTCCTTATAGAGCAACTAAGAGAGTCCATGGCTCCAGACCTGAGAAAGTTTCTCATGGAACAAGGTGCAGAGAGGCTGGGTGAGTTGCTAAATGTTGCTGAAAGGTATCAAGCAGCTCAAGCAGAGGTAACAGGTAATAAAAAGAAACAGGTGGATAACTTTAGGGCACCACAGAACTTTAATAAATTTGATCCTAGGGATCAAAATAAAGGTAAGCACCAATTTGATAGGCCACGGTATGACAATAAAAATAAATTCCCACAATTCGATGAAAGGAAATATGATGAAAGAAAATCTTTCAACCAAGGAAAAAGGTGGTGTAAGAATTGTCAGATGGACAATCATGACACTGACCGTTGCAGAAGGAAACCTGTGTATATGGCAACCCTTCAGGTCAGGTCGACCTCAAGACAGGAGGAGGATATTATGTTAGATACCACTCCAGAAGAGATGAGGAAGGCACAGGCTGGGGATAAAACACTCAAGCCTTGTTTCAGAAAATTGTCAACTTGTCATACAACTCCAGGCAAGGGAGATTTTTACATGAAAAACAAGTTGATGTATAGGAAGACTGGAACTAGATCCAATGGTCACGGACAGCTGGTTCTTCCAAAAAGATATAGGACAGAATTAATAAGGAGCCTACATGTGAAACCAGATGGGGACCATGAGAAAATAGGTACCATCATTCAAAAGGTGGCTCACAATTATTATTGGCCCAAAGCAAGATGGGACATTGAAAATTTTGTAGAAAGGTGTAGCATAGCACATGAGGGAACACCCACAAGTGGGAACATGGATCAGGACCTGGACACGCCACGGGGCAAAATTAGGCCTGATAATAAAAAAAAAAATAAATTTGATAAAGTGGACCAAATGGAATGGGAAGCCCCTTTTCACGGACAAGCTTCACTTAACTGTTTTACAATGGCCACTATGCGGAGAGTGCAAAAAGATGTCTTACCCCAGGATAAGCCGAAAATCCCTCAATCGGACTTAAACAAACTGGAGGAAGAAGATGTAGAGAGGAAATCTCTCATCAAGAATTTTAAGAGGGGAGACAGCCCCAAAAGAAAAATTGGTAGCGGTCGTTTTGTGAATGATAATTCTGGGAGGAAAAATCATCACTATAAAGCTTCGAGTGGAAGAGACCATACCGGTGCATGGACAAATAGGTCCACACAATTAAAGGTCCACATGTAGCTTTGTTAAGAACGTGGACTGATGAAAAGGCAGAGGAAAACATTACATCTTCATACCAATATGTGAATGAGCTGACCACTCGGTTAAAAACTGGCTGGAAACTTGCCAATGAAAATTTGAAACAAGCCAGGAAGAAACATGCTGCCTATTATAACAGGAAGGCGAAAGACAGAAATTTGGCTGTGGGAGAGAAAGTACTGCTTCTTTTGCCGGGAGTCAGAATAAGTTACAAATTGGATGGCAGGGTCCATATACAGTTTTAGAGAAGGTATCTAGAACAAATTATAAGATAGATAAGAAGGGGAAAGAAAAAATCTATCATGTGAATCTCCTGAAGAAATATTTGGAAAGAGAACATCAGGAAGAGACACACTTGTTGACCTTGTCCATCGCCATGGAGATGAAAAAGGAACCACTTTCATCATTTGAATATCCATTACACCCCTGTGAGACAGCAGCACAGGTGAAAATCAGTACACATTTAACGAAAACTCAGAAAGAGAGAGTGCAACAGGTTCTAAATAATCATGCAGAGGTGTTAACAGACCGACCAGGGCATACAAACCTATTGGAATATGATATGAAACTCATAGACTCCACACCTGTCTGTATGAAACCATATTCGATTCCGTTTGCTAAGGAAAAAGCTTTGAAGGAAGAGATAGACTATCTATTGAAGGAAGGAATTATTTCGCACAGTGAGTCTTCGTATAGTTCCGGTGTTGTACTCTTAAGGAAGCCCTCTGGAGAACATAGACTCTGTATAGATTACAGGAGACTGAATGCTATTACAGAAGGACAGGTGGATCCATTGCCGGATACAAATCAGCTGTTTGCCAGGCTAAATAAAGCTAAATATTTCTCAAAAGTGGATCTGAGTAAAGGATACTATCAGATTCCAGTAAAGCCTGAGGTTAGACCATACCTAGCTTTTAGTACCTCAGAAGGACACTATGAGTTTAATAGATTGCCATTTGGATTGAAGAATGCACCTAGTGTCTTCTCTAGAATGATGAGAAAATTATTGGATCCTCTGAATAATCCCTGTATAACAAATTTTATGGATGATATCCTTATAGCAACAGAAACATTTGAGGAACACATTGACTCTCTGAACATGCTGTTTGATCGACTTAGGGAGGCAAATTTAACAGCCCGACCAACCAAATGTTGCGTTGGATGTAAAGAATTGGAATTTTTGGGACACACAGTTTATCAGGGAAACATGACCCCTGACCCAAAGAATTTAGAGAAACTACAGAAAGCCCCGAGACCACAAACCAAGAAGGACGTGAGATCCTTTGTCTCATTATGTGGTTTCTACCAGAAGTATATCAAAAACTTTAATTCCATATGTGCACCTTTAACGGAATTGACACGTAAAGGACTTCCAGATCGCATTACATGGACACCACAATGTGAAATGACTTACCAAGAATTGAAGGAAAAGCTAGTAAACCCATTTTGAAATTACCTGACTTAAGTCAAGAATTCATAGTAAGGACGGATGCAAGTAATATTGGGTTAGGTGCAACTCTACTACAGAAATCAGATGCATTGGATGGGGAATTAAGCCCAGTGGCATATGCTAGCAGAAAGTTGAATAAAGCTGAAATCAACTACTCAACTAGCGAAAAAGAATGTCTTGCAGTAATATGGGCAATAAAGAAATTCAATATTTATCTATATGGGAAGGCATTTAAGTTGCAAACTGACCACAAACCTTTATCGTTTTTAGCACAGGCTAAGCATGAGAACTCTAGGTTACTCCGATGGTCTTTGCTTCTGGCTCCATATAATTTTAGCATTGAATATATATCTGGAAAAACCAATCTGGGAGCGGATTTTTTAAGCCGCCATCCGTGTGATGAGAATCACCGTAAACCCCAGAAATAATAATAAATTTCTCTATGTGTATATAGAATAAAGGACTGACATATAATGTCTGTTTTAAGAGGGGAGGTGTCATGAAATATTCTAATCCACATATATAAATTATTAGGTAAATATGAAGCCTAACAAATAAAATTAATAAAGAGAAGAGCAATGGTAAAATGACATTGCTGTCACAAGGAATGTACTCGAAATCCCCCTTGTTTTCTGCTTCGTCTGCAAATTGTAACGCTTTCACGTTGATAGTAAAAGCTTACTGTATTATACCCGCTTTCTTCAATGAAACGTGTGCTGTATTTCTTGGAAAAAACATTGAGAGACTGCGTAATGACCTAAATTAATCCTAACATTAATTATATTACGTTACCAAAACGAACGAACAGATGGACAAAAGGATAGCGAGAGGGGAGGGCTGAAAATCAGGAACGCATGCAACACGCGACGCGCGATATACAAATGCTGGCATCACGCGTGTAAGTCTACAAGCACTAACTTTTTCAGACGGACAGTGATAAAATACACTACCCTTTCCCAGAGTTAGGTTTATAAATCATAACAGACTCTTATTAGAAAAGATAACATTAGATGGGTTTACGGTTGAAAACATAACAGTACCCAGACAGCACATCTTCCAAACAGGAGGTAGTAGAAAATACATATTTTGAACGCAGCCACGTAGCTCTTTTAAAGTGGGAAAATTGGGTTCCTTAGGGCTTGCTGACAAATAATATGTAAAACGTTACGCCAATAGTCCAGGAATTAATAAATTATACCCAAAATAAAATAGTGAGGCTGCCTGACAGCATGAAATCATTTCTGCTCATAAAATTTTTTTATAACGTGTTTGAAAAAAACCTTACGTTACATAAATAGCCTACCATGTAAACTCCAAATTGATTGGAGCGCAACAAATGAAAGCCTAACCACGATTGGTCGGGCTATAAATACTATCTTGGTTGTTAGGGGAAACGGGGAAAGGTAACATTTTTTCAAACACTTGTCGAAACGGGGCTCATTGGTCAGACTCGCTGATATACACACTTGGGAGCGTTAGTTCGAAACCACTTGTTTAAAATAGCTTGATAAAGCATCAGTGCGTTGAAGCCAGCATATATTTGGCTCAATAAAAGCCTGGAACATAGGCAGATGGAAGTTTGTGCCAGTTTGTGCCAGAAATTCATTGCTAATCAACGTATCTGTGTTATTCGTATGAATTGTGGTAAGCTTGAACCATTTAATATCTTTTAATGAAAATTGAATGTGAATTGTTGATTTATGCCTGTATATATATGTGTAGTTCAGTGGCAAACGTGAGGTAAAGCCTAAAATGCTCCAGCCTGAACAGAGGGTGTCGGAGAGAAGTAAAACGGCATGGAATGGCCAAACAGTACACTGACACCTGGATGATTGACTAGAAAGAAATAATGCTGGAAGTGCAGAGGCGTAGTGACCATTAAGGATGGTAATGCTGGTATAAAGTATTTCAGATGAAGCTGACTGTTGGCCTAACGCTCTGAACGCAATGTTTGTGCTGTATTGTGATCAGTGTAAAAAAAGAATATAAATTAGTTATGAAGTAGAAGGTACATCCTTCTTGATTTCAGGGACAGTGGTCTTGATGGTACTGAGCAGCATCTGGTCAGAGATTTGCTGAATCCAGTGTCGGACAGCATACTCCTTGGTCTTTTAGCTATCAGTGAGGTGTCTCCTGAGCCCAGAGGAGAATTCGAGCAGAGGAGTCCTTTCCTGCCGCCATCACGCCAGATAAGCGAATTGGCCAGCTGAGCTCAACATTATGTCCCCTCATCTTGAACTGACTTTATAAAATTAACATTAAGAGGGGAATTTACTTGTCTTAAAATCAGGAACTGTGAACATCTCCAATACTGGTCCCTAAAGACAAACTATTGAAGTCATGATGACAAATACCAACAGAGCTTGAACAAAACAAAACCAGTATTACCTCATTTTACTACTACACAACTGACACACATAGAACATTTGTAATAATATATGTCACTACAATATTCATATTAAATACATTCTGTACATAACTTGTAATTTAAATTGATTGTGATTCCTGATTCCCTTGTAGTTGAATCAGGACACATATTCATTCATGCCAGTAATGAATACATATTGTTATTTGAAAGTTATCAGTGCCTCCTTTAAGATATTCTCATAGAGTGTTATATGTATGTGAGTGTCACAGTGTTGTCAAGAGTAGTGGATTACATTAAATTGTTTATCTGTCTGTTGTTGTGACTTACACTTCTTCATACACATACCCTAGACACATAACGTAGCATCACACTATTCCAGAATAATTCTGACTGAGATAAAGAGATATGTGGTAGCAAGTAAGGTTATCTATAATACACTACTTTTAAGAAAATTGACCCGGGGGTCATGTCATGTTATATTAATTAACAAGATTAATTTGGCACTATGCATAACTATAAATGAAAAATATTCTAACTTACAACTGGCCTTGCTAATTCCTGATGACATTTAGACTGTTGGCCTGCACTGGGAAAAAGCTTGGATTTAAGTTATTTAAGTTTTAAATCTCAAAGGACGTAACAGATTTCTCTTGCTTTAAAATAATGTTACTGTTAGCCTCCTTGCTAATTGTGTCCCACGTTTCAGGACATACACTGGAAATTATATTGTTGATAAAACTAGGATGAATTAATTCCTCATTTGTCTCTTTCTTCATTCAGAACGAATGAAGGCTTCTAAGCTTTTAGTTTAGGATCAGTTTTGTGTCGTTCACTGTGGGTCGCCGTTTTAGCAGCAACTTTTGTTGTCACTGGAACACTTGTGTTCCAATTGCTTCACACGATCCTGCTGAGTCGACGGCCGTCCATTTATTTTCTGCCTGCGTTTTCATAGCAAAACTGTCATTTTAGGAGATGCTTCCACGTCAAACACACTGAACTGAAAGTATACATGTACCAGGAAAGCATATCTCGGCTAGGCGTTTAAGCCACGAGACGACAGTGGGCAATATAGGAAACTCACACTTTCATTTGTTTCACTTTACCCAATGCCCTCACCACTGCACAATGTCTGCACCCCACATTTATGTAGATTTTGGTGATCTATTATCTCTTGCTAGCTTTCACAAGCTATGTTAAGTTATGTTAAAAATACATTTTTTAAACATTTAGTACACTGCAATTAAACTTGTTTATTATTCTAGTTACAACTGTTGGCTGTATAAAATGTAAAGAAAAAGAATCATGTTTTTCTACATTTTGATGTTAATCGTAATGTTAATCATTAAACTGTAAGGCCCAATGACCAGGTCTGTAGCATCTTGACTTGTTGCACTGCGCAGCAATAACTGTAATACATTTCTTTAAGCCTGTCTTAGAACAACGCAGTTTTCCTATAAAACTACATAATGATAAATAAGCTACGAAAACACAGTAATAGCGCATTGCTCTTAAAGTTTTTGTTTTGTTTTTGTTTTTGCGTATCACCACGGTTGTGCCCCTAGAAACTTACAACCTTAACACTATAATTTGTGTCAGATATCCGAAATCAGCGAATAAGGTACATAATGTACTCGCATTCAAAATATGGAGAGGAACTTTTGGGCCACCCTGCACCCTAAACCGATTAGAAGCCAACGAAAACAAGATAAGAATTATATTACTGTTTTATTCGGTTATTTAGCGCCACAGAAAAGTTAAAATTACCAAGCTCTACCAGAGGCGTAATGAAATTTATTCAAAGACAACTACTGTACTATTCCCGAAAAGTGGAAACAAGCTTACACAGGGAATAGGATCTTGCTCTTAAGCGCTGAATTACCACTATCCAACCCAGTTTCCTGATATCCCCTCTCAATCCTTGCTTTCTAAATTTAGTACGCGTGCTAGCCAGCCTGTTCCATTGTGAAATAAGGACACAGAGATTTTTTTCCGAAATTAATGTGATAAGAGGTTTAAAATTATTTTTACTGATCCACATTAAATTGTCTTGACGTTGATACCCTCTTTCTGCTTGATCAATTAACGTGAATAAGTATCATTCGGCATTACCTGCCTGTTAGCAAATGACAAAGGGCAAGGCATACGCTTATTTTCAAATCTTAAAACTTGGCGCGAGTCGATTTCAAATTTTAGACATTCAAATGCGCGACCTTTTATAAACCCGAAAGCGCGGCTTCAAATGCACGACAACTGACAGAAAGAAATGGGAAGAGCGGAATTTCCGGCGAGGCCACGTCCGAGATAGGGAAAAGTACATATTCAATTTTCAAGAGGAGGGACTTGAGTGACAGATGGATCGACCTGACCTACTTCTACCCCTCCCAGCATCTTCTGGAATCAGGAGTATTCACATCGATACATACCGAAGGGGCTAGACTATTGGTTATCTTCTTGTTCATCACCCTCTCTGGCAGACAAAGTGATCTGCACTACTCTTCTCGAAGCTCTTCTAGAATACTGTTTATTTTTTAATGTTCCATAGAAGCTGAGGGTTTCTTAATCTTTCTGACATGAACCCTTCTGACTAAAGTGAATGCTATAGACCTCTTTGCCCGTTGACGGCTATGGTCCTGTTCTTGGAAAACAATGCAGACTACATAAAAATCATAGTTAAACATTTTAGGTTATGTACACGGACCCCCAAGAATCCATTCACGGAGCCCTGCTCTCGATCTTCCTTTCTAGCAAAAACTTATCCAAAACACACAGACGGAAACATAACATTAGAAGTTGCTACACTCTAGCAACACAGAAGTAAAAACACTTTAACAGGTATGGAAATTCTGAACATGGAAGAGATTTTGGACTTCAAGGGGCGAGCTGTCGACCTCGCTCGCATGTCTCGATGTTTACACAGCAGCGGTGAAAAAGCTAACGCAACGCGAGTTCGTTTCCTGTCTTCGGTCTCAAAAACTGTAGGCGGCCTCGATAGCTTCAGGCGAGAAGCTACAGTGACGTTAAAATGAAGAAAAAAAAAAGGAAATGTTCGAGGTTTCAAAAAGCCTTGACTTTGCGTCCTCTCTCCCAAGTCTTCTCTTAAGTTAATAAAATAAAAATAAAAATCCCCCACCAACCCGCACGAAAACTGAAATCGCGCCTCCTTCGCACCACTTTAACGAAACGCCTTGACTTGTGTTGACTCCTGATACTGCATTGTTATTAATGACTATGAATATGTGTGCCGTAATATATAGCTTTTATGAGAAAGTGCATGTTGTTGTAACTAAATACGCTTAAGAGTTTTCTTGACCCAAATTTCGTGTGTTCACTTGTCACGACAAGCCGCCACGCGGATTTCAGAGATATACACTACATACAGGTTCTTAGTGTGAGAAGTTACGGTAACATCTTAAGGCCATGTTGTTTCAAACAAGTGGGATTCTCTGCTTTAATATTAAAACCAAACTTCACTCCTTTTTTGTTCGCCGCTATGAAATTTATTCTTCCGAGATCTTGTGGGTCAAGGTTTAACCCTACGTTGTCTATTTATCTCTCACCGCCCCTTCCCGTGCTTGAATATTATACAGTAAGCTATCCCGCATTTTCTCCCCCTTCCTCGTGTCACGGCAAAAACTATCAGGTTTTTTTTATGTTCATATAAATAATTTATTTAATTCTTTGTTATTTCGTGTTTTCCAGGTATGTTTCATTCATCACACATCACCTTCCCTATGGATCAGAGGCCTTCCAAGAATTCATATGAAGCTAACTTGTCCTGTGCCATCCCGTTTGATGTCTGCCCATGTCCTTTTTTACCCCTTTCATATCTGTCTCCAATTCTTTTCTCCGTGTGTTTTTCAAACTCCTTATTTCTCTTACCCTGGGGTCTTTAAAAAAACGACTGTCTTGTAATGCTATCAACAGGTGGTGAATCAGAGTAATGGGCAATGATGGTGAGAGGATGTTTACCAGAAACAAGCTTCTCTTGCATGGTATTTTAATGACCTCACTTGGATTTTTATTGATTTCCATTTTTTTTGGTTGGAACAGAATGAGGTCATTATTGTAGGATATATATACTCCTGGGCAGCTTTACTAAATGAGCATTACAATTACTCTTGTGAATCTTCCTTCATGTCATCAGTTCCACATTTTCGATCTTGTCGTACCATGTCAATCATTGCCCCGCTGGCACGTGTCTGGTTCCTGTCATCAGTTTCACAATAGTGATCTTGTCAATCATTGCCCCACTGGTACCATGTCAATCATTGCCCCACTGGCACGTGTCTGGTTCCTGTCATCAGTTTCACAATAGTGATCTTGTCAATCATTGCCCCACTGGTACCATGTCAATCATTGCCCCACTGGTACCATGTCAATCATTGCCCCACTAGCACGTGTCTGGTTCTTGTCCTCAGTTCCACATCAGTGATCTTGTCGTACCGTGTCAATCCGTGTTCTACGCAAGCACCCAATTATGAAAGTGTGTAACTTCTTGCTAGTTGTTCTTGTGGGTAATTCTCTGTATAACACTGACTAATCAAGCCTTAATTTTTACACATGAGCTCCCTAACCTTGCAAGTTTTTGTCACCCTCTATTTACAGTTATCGATGTGTACATCTTGTTACACTCGCCTGGCTGTGTACAACTTGTTACACTCGCCTGGCTGTGTACA
This sequence comes from Oreohelix idahoensis, assembly GCA_024509875.1. Lineage (NCBI taxonomy): Eukaryota > Metazoa > Mollusca > Gastropoda > Stylommatophora > Oreohelicidae > Oreohelix > Oreohelix idahoensis. The sequence continues at coordinate 55,343 of JAMPIV010019566.1, forward strand.
AAACGATTCAGTCTCAAGTCTGTGCACAGTACAGTACTTAAATTACTACATTCATGTGTCTATTTAATTACATTCTCTAGTCGTGAAGAACTTATCATCATCACCTGTCATCTCCCAAAGGAGCATAGGCCTTCAACAAACTTACAGCAGCTCTTCCTGTCCCGTGCCATCAGCTCAATGTCTTTCTATATCTTTTTCATCCCCTTCAGGTCTGTCTCCAGTTCTCTTCTCCGTGTATTCTTTGGTCTTCCTCTACCTCTCTTACCTCTCTTACCATGGGGATTCCAGAGCTAATACTGTCTGCTAGTGCTATCAACGGGTTTCCTCAATGTGTGCCCTATCCATCTCCATCTTCTTCTCAGCTTTTGTTCCACTGGTTCCTGCCATTAGTTCCACAATAAAGGTAAACATCATACAATGTTATGCACCAACCAGTGACAAAGACAAATCTGTGTGAAGATCTGATGCTAAACAAAAATAGTCGCTGGTATCAGCTTTAATTAATTTACCGAAGCTCACAAATTCTGAAACTCAACTGTTTTTTTATGTGTTGTGTCTCCTCAGTTTATACCAATAAGGTGTTTGCATAGGTATTAGCCTAATTTGTTTGTTTTGTTTAACGTACGCCCGCTATTACTCCAGGCGAAACCTCCGGTTAATATGTCTAACCTGAGACTGATTTTACGTGAGTATCCCTTTTTCCCCTCTACAATGACAGGTGTCCTACGCCATTCAGGCAGGTACTCGCCGATTTCGGAGGTATTAGCCTAATGAATTAATTCAAAAATGTACTTCTTGCGATATCTTTACTTATTCTCATTCGTGGGTAGACATCCGCCACCAGTATCTTGCAAAATGCATGTATCCGCTCATTCGATGGTTTTTTCTTCTTCTCAGAACAACCTTCTTCTTTAAAGCAGACACCAAACAATTTACAGCTAGGCTCTCCGTGTTATTCTCGTCTGCTAGGTAGGCTCCACTCCACCTGTGATATTCCGGTGCTTCAGTATAAAGAGGGAAACAACTCTTGTTTGTTGTTTACAAAATGAAACAGGGCAGACCTGAGTGTAACCAATTTTAATGCCTTTATTTAATGGTGGCTTGCAGATTCCATTTAAGGTTCCTAAGACAGTGCAGTGTCTACGTGTTTTCAGTTAACAAAAAATAGTGCTGATAAGAAACTACCACTGTAGAATGAGGAAAAAAAAGACAAGGCTCTCGCTTTTAACACATTTGTTGTTGGATTTTAGTGGGAGATAAGTTAAATATAACACTTGCAAGAAACGGTTATTGAACTACATACAGAAGTGTATAGATTAACCAGTTTATAACCTATACAGAAAATATAACCTACACTAAATCTAAATACGATATTATTCTACACTATAATAAACGAATAAATCATAACTTAACATGTAGAGAAAACACCACAACTAATACATGCAAGGACTAACGAATACACAAAACACTGCTGTGCTGTCGTCGTCATTACGGCTTTCTCTCACTCACACTCTGCCGTCACACACACACATAAAAAAAAAAAAACTCTTGGTTTTTGACAAGGGTTCCCTTGATTATTTATTATGAAACCTCCCAGGCAGTCGAGAAGGCTTTCAAAACTATGAAGTGTTACAACGAACATCGTGCAAGCGAAACAATCAGTAAATTTACAGTTTTTAAAAAATTTACTAGTTTAGTGGAGCCGCGGTAGCGTACTGGCCTCCTAGCTTGGTGGTCCATGGTTCGATCCCCAGTTGAGGTGAGATTTTTTAGGCCGCAAACGGCTCCACGGTCGACCCAGCTTCATGAATTGGGTACCAGAGCAACTCTGGGAAGGTTAAGGCGGCCGGCGCGATGCTGACCACATCATCCCTAGTGTGCCGATGGTCGAGAAAGTATGGGCCTAACACAATACGCCTCAATGGGCTAATAACGGGATCACCTTTACCCAACAAATGTACAGTTTTCAGTTCATTTACCCAGCACAGACTGCTAGAATACATCAATTCCTAGAGAATTCAACACAATTCCTTTGCGCCGAAGTTCCATTTCTCCTCTAATGTACTGCGAGAATGAAAGTGGTACCGGCTGGAATATGACCCTGCCTCTCAATCTCATGCTCAATCCTTCTAAGGTTAGGTCTTCTATCACTTTCATAGTCCATACAAAACGTCCGTCATGTACTGCGGCAGGCACAACAACTTTCATCCAAAAGACTAAATCACCCTGCCATGCTTAGGTAACGCCATCATGTCCACGTTTCTCTTTTCTTCAAACCTTCAACACTGCAGGTTTGTAACAGGTTATTAGTGATCTTCTAGAGTCCTGTCTCAATAATTAAAGGTGTATGGGTACTTGTTGTTAACTACTAACCCTTTGCTGATTTGTAATCCCCGTTCGTAATCTCGTCTGTCTTGCTTTAATTATGTATGGAAACTCGAATTCATCATCATCTCGCAGCTTGGAAACCTTCTGTTACTTTCTGAAGCTACAAGTTCAACTAAAAACCCAGATTTTCTCAGGTAAACCTCCTAGATTTTATTAAGCTCTAACAGTTTTTCACTATCACAATATCTGTTACCACTATCCTCGCATTTCACATTTTATCTATCCTATAAGATGGCAAAGAAATATTCCTCCTTGTGCAAGACAACATTAAAAAATGTTAACTAATGAACACCGTTGGCTCAAGACCGAAATTATTTACTACCATTTTTTGAGTCTTAAGAAGGGACCTAAGACGCGTCAACAGTGAGGAATACAGTCAGCGACCCATAGCTAGACTGCCTGTGTCAGGGTCAGCGAACCAGAGCTGACCAAGACCCTACTCCACCTCCAAGTGGTGGTCCTGGAAACAGGCTGCATCACTGCAGTGTGGCTGAGAGAGTAGGGATCGAAGAGGGAAGGCTAACCCGGTCCCAAAAAATGCCGTGCTGAAGTCGGATGTGTCGACCGAAAGGCGCAAATATCGCAGCTTCGCTGTAAATGGACACAACGCAACCAACATCCTTTTCAGGACGAACGAAGAAGAAGAAGAAGAAGAGTCTTAAGAATCCTTCTGACCGCACGGCCACAGATGCTTGGAAGAAATAACGAAAAATAAAAACACCAGAACAGCTACATACATAAAGCAACTAAGCCGCAAGGTCTTTTATACATTTGGACATGCTCCCTAATATAACCGACGGACTCTATATCTAGGATGAACGAAGCGCGCCTTGCCGAAACGAGGCAAAATTGTTATTTTAAAAACAACATACACAGAACAAATAATACACAGCGTTAATTACGGTTAATTACGGTCAATTTAATTGCCTTGTATTTTTCATTAGCTCCAGATAAGACTATACCTGCACAGAGATAATCACTCCATAACAAAATAATCTCCAAGCGCCTATATAATAAGTTGCAATATAATATGGAACTTTCGCTGGTCTAAGGCACTGTGAAATTCAACTCGTCAAGAAGACAGCCAGACAAGCCAGAGTAAGGAATAGAATCAGGATTCCACTTTAAAGGACCGGACAACGTGTTTGAGCATCTTGTGGACTTGTATCCCAGGAAAACTCTAATTTCATTAATACGGAAAGCCCGGAATCCTAGGAACCTGAACACTAAGTCATAGTGGGATTCTATTTGCAAGTAATACCCCAGACCACATGTAAGAGGCATCTTAAACAAGCTGCCTTAACAATTTGCTGAGCCAGAAGTCAGTCTGTATTCCCAAAAGAAATTTGGGGTAAGTTGTACATTTTATAATTCTATATTTCGCATTTATTAACATGTGAAAATTACTAGTGGGTGTCCAAGTCATACGAGGCTGGCAACCTCAGCATATAGAATGATGATTTCATGAACCACCACTGCAAGAATTGGTGACTGCTTTATGCGGGTTTCTCACAGAGAACCAAAAGCAGAGGTAGTCCCACGTTCCATATGGAGCAGGGAGTGGATGATGACATAAATGATGTACCTACTTATTATGTTAACATTTTAACCAGTGCATGTAAAAATGCTCAATTTAAATGTAGTGGATGTTTTCCACTAACTGTGATTAATATTAATGCTTAGAGAGTGTGACGTTCTGAGGCAGATGGATGGTGGAATGAAAAGGGGGACACACCTGATTTTGTGTCAGGAAACCCAATACTCAGGTAGGTATTTGTTTCTCTCTTATTTCACGATACTAATCGGTGGTACCAATTTGTGGTACTATCTGTGGGACAAGTGAGTGGTATAAGTGGCTAGACACCATCATCAGACAAATCTTGAAGACGCTGGACCAGCTTCGTAATTACTCCACGATAATTCTTGGAACGTGTTACCGCCACCAGACTTGATCAGTTACGAGAGTGAACCAGTCTACAATCTGCAAAGAACCTAGCATCGGCTGAAGCAGAAAACAACCGACAATCTTACTCACAGCTAAGTACACATTCAAAGCTGCCAAGTGAACTTTCCCAAGTAGAAAATTCCCTTAACTGACAATAACATCACCTGTCACGAGTTTTTAAAGAATTATTCGGTTTTACAATGTTAAATATAATTGATTATTAAATTTGTTATCTGTATATACACATATTTATAGTTGATTTTATCATTTTGAGTATACTGCACCCACATGTCTCAGTCATTTTAAAATACCGTACACTTAAACAGGGGTATTAAATTATTATTTCACTGAATTAAATCAGTTGGAAGCTTGAACGAGCTAAAATACATAAAAATTCTCCATAAAAGGTGTCGGGGAGATAAAAAGTTAACAACTTCTCAGACCAATTCAGTATTGTTCTTGATTTCTGAAATATTTTATGAAAACTCCCTCAAGATAGAAGCATCAACATCCTTCTATTCACAACTCTGCCAAGAGTAATCTTGAACGAAGGTAAATACATTTGAAGACCCTCATTAGATACTCTAGGTTTTGACCATTGTTGGACCATCACTGCAGAGCAAGGGAAGTAAATCCCGTGACATTATTTTAAATTTTCATTTCTTCGTCTTTTAAAGTTGTCAAAAGCAATTTAAGGAATACTAAGATACAGTGTCAAGTTAATTGCTAGTATCATAGTAGCAAGTGTAAAAACGTTCGAATCGAGCTTTTGGCCTAGTATGTTTGGGTACTTTTTTTTTTTGCTATACGGATTCCAAGAACGATAACTATAACAGTACAAGTAAGCAGATGTAAGAGTTACCTGTTGTCTAGTGTTTTCCTTCCTTCCTTTTTACGAGTGGCTGCAAAATACTGGTTTATGTTTATTATTTACTATTCAAGGTCTCGGGTTTTGCTCTTTGTTTATCTTATATTTGAAACGCGTAGTCCCGTTGCTGTCTGAGTTTAACGCAGGCTTTTTTCTTGGAAACCGAGGTGAACAAGTGTTCGCTCAGTCGGCCTGGAGATTACACGCTTGCTGGTATAATGTACGTTAGCGCTATAATGTACTGCTGGATGCTCGGACGTTTATTAACCTGTTATCGCCTGTTCATAACAACAAAAGTAAATAAACAAATATGTACGGCCATGTTGTACTGTAACTTAGGCGACGAAGGTGGACCTTCTACTTATGCGAGTCCAAATTTGAGTTAGGACATATAAATGACCTAAACTTATCCGACAATTCTAGTTATCATAATTCGGTTTAACAGGAGTTTTTTTAAAACAAAGACAAAGAAGACATTTGGCAGGGACCTTCAGAAATGCTTCTACTTAAGCGAAATTCGACTTAAGCGAGTTTCGCTTAAGTGGACTGCAATGCATATACAATTGCACACAAAAACCAATAAGCAAACAATCCTAATATTACTAATCGTCTTAATCAAACGTTTGTAACCAAAAATGAAACAGTCTCAACAGCTTTTCTGAAGAAAAAAATATGGAACGATTTGCACCGTGAAAACTAAACTGAACGGCAATTGAAAGACACACAGGTTTTGCAATTTTTTCACTATGGACTTTCTGGAAAATACGGAAACGGCGCACACTGTACCATTAAATCTAAATTGAACACCCATTAAAACATACCTGCAATAAAATTTTTTGTTCTTTTTTTCATTTGGTGCTATGACCATTGACCATAAGTCATGAAGAGTTTAAACACGAAGATCTAATGAAGGTGAAATGTAATGGAAAGAAATGAAATGATGGAATGTAAAGAAATGAAATAGCCGCCGGAGAGCCAATGCCATCGTCATAGTCGTATATAAATAAATTAAAAAAACATGAAAAGACGTGTTTGAGCGAAATGAGATTAGGACCTCCCATACTGCACAGAAACAACACCACGTCAATTTTAAGTGGCTCTAACAGATTAAAAACTGCGGGAAGTTCAACATTACAGAATACAAATAGCTAACTGTATGTATCACCATATCTTACTTAATTATTATTGGTGTTATTTTTACTTGTGCGTGTAGGAATATGTAAACATACTGTTGCTAGCCAAATACGTTACAACAAAGATACCGACTGCACAAGAACAACAGGCACCAATAATTGATATTGCTACACACACACACACACGCACGCACGCACGCATACACACACACACACACACATATATGCGTGCGCGCAACAAAGAGAGAGACATGAGGGCACTGGACATAGATTCAGCAATCTGGAGGATGAAGCTGTAGATCGCACCAAGTGGCGATGCTCTCTACGATGCCACCTCAGATTGGGCGAAAAGAAGTTCTCACCGCAAGCAGAAGAGAGGAGAAAACGTCGAAAGGAACACCAGGAAAATTAGCAGCTGAGGGCTGTCACCTCAGGGGCGCATTCTCTAAGTCAGCTATGACTGAAGGGGCTGTTATTATTTTAATGATTATATATATATATATATATATATATATATATATATATATATATATATATATATATATATATATATATATATATATATATATATATAAAGTATCGCCAGTGCACAATATACTACATAAAAGATACACTAAATTTACGTATAGTCGTCATTCTAATTTCTATTTTTGCTCCTTATGGAGCATGGAGTCACAGCTGGTCCCTTGGCAGGAAACCTGCACCAAGCACTCATATGCTCTTGCAGTGGTTGTTTATGTAGCTAATTTTTTACGTCATGAGCCTGCCATGCACAATCTCATATTAGCCGTCTCTTACCTGAGGAAGTAACAGTCATATTCTGCCAATGTCTCCTCATATACCCCCGGGAACTACACGGGGCATGCACGTTTAGCAGTGGATCAAAACTAGCCATTGCTGGCCTTCGACGCCTCAGCACATATTAGAAAAACATTGCGCAGACTGGATCAGATCTCATGGCTTTGCATATTGATTGGGATCGTTTTAGTTAATTGCATAAGAAAGAAACCATTAAAAAATATTAAAAAAACGTAAATTTTACACTATTTCAGACTATTCTGTTCTAACTGTGATAAAATGTTTGTTCTTGTTCTAAAATTTACTCTGATATTTCTAGTCTAGCTTAACGCAAAATTAAAGCTGGTATTTATAATAATAAAGTTGCCTAAACGCATTAATTAACCCCTATTAAAAGTAAACACCGCCACATTTTTTCCCCGTTAGGAAGATGACCCCGTGACCTCTGTCACGATAGCTATAAATAGCGCGGTCAGGAAAAACTAAAATGTCGCTCGCAAACCGACGTGTCAGGCACGACACAGTTTTTATTTTAAATCACCGAAGAATTTGCTACAAGGATGCCAACAAAGAAAAGCCGTTCGATCCATAAAGAGAAAGAAGCTGTACTTTCAGTCCTACTGAACAAGAAAAGAAACTGCAGTGCAAAAAAATAAAGGCTTGTATACCTTGGATCTCCATATATGGTGTTGTTGATTCCTTTCACTGTATTATTTCTGATTGTATCAGTACTTATTATTCACGTTAAGCATAGCACCGCGCGCGCTGTGAACTCCTGCTCGCGTGTTTTGTTATAATCTTTATTTGGCGGTCGTATCTGTGTGTTGTCAACGGGACGGTTGATATTAGCTGTTTTACTTCTCTAAGGATGCTGGGTTGCTTGAGAATGGGTGTTATGTAATACAGGCTCGCATTCATTCACTATTTACGTGCCTCTATTTTTCTTTCTAATCTTCAATGAAAAAAACTTACGAAGATATGCCTCCTGAGCAGAATATGTTCAAGTTTACATCTGAGGGTGAACGAAGAAGAAGAAGAATTCAGCGCAGTGGCGAGGCGTGAGTTTATGGACAAAGGAAGCAGCTGCATAATATTCGATAACGCCAGTATAAGTAAGTATGTGTGTGGTTTCATTTTTACCTGAGGATCTTAGTGCATTTCCACTTTCTACTCTTTGGAACATCAACAAGGAGTGACAAACACCAACTACAGTAAAGATAAGATGACAATTTGTCATTCACCGACAGCCACAACATTTACACCACTTGAAGTAGCTATACAGAAGCAATAAACATTCAACAAGAACAAACGTTTTTAAAACGTACTTTTTAGCTAAATAAGCAATTGAAAGTGTGCAATAAACTCATTACTGTTGTTAAGAAAGTATTACATGCAAGCCCCGCCTCCCTATTCTGAAGCAGTTCCGACGATAGAATGTGGGGACAGCATCTGGTACTATCGTGGTTTAAGGCCAGATATTTTAAACAGTTCGGACGATAGAATATGGGACTGCGTCTGGTACTGTCATGGTTTATGGTTAGATATTTTAATCAGTTCTGACAATAGAATATGGGACTGCGTCTGTAACTGTCATGGTTTATGGTCAGATATTTTAATCAGTTCCGACGATAGAATATAGGACTGTGTCTGGTACTGTCATGGTTTATGGTCAGATATTTTAATCAGTTCCGACGACAGAAAATGGGACTGTGTCTGGTACTGTCATTGTTTATAGCTAGATATTTTAATCAGTTCGAGCCAGATAGATGAGAATGCCACGATGGACTGAGAGGAAGGAAGAAACGAGCGTTACACAGAATAAAGCTGTGAACATTCACATTTTATTACTGCTTCTTCTTTCTTTGGTCCTTGGTCGGTGACTGACAAAGCAGTCAATGACCATCACGCCTAGTGGCGTCTTGTATGGCAGCAACAAACTGTATCCACATTGCTCAGTCGACAGCCATCCTTTGTGTGGCGCCCCAGCTCTGGTTCATGCTTAGCATCTTCGTCTCCCACAGTTCTCCGCCAGGTGGCTCTTGGCCGTCCTTGTTTACACTTTCCTTCTGGAGTCCTCAGTTCTGGTGATGGTGTCAGGGTCTCCTTGAGGATGTAAAGGTAAAAGTAAAGGATCCCGTTACACGCCCATTGAGGCATATTGGGAATATGGTGTTAGGCCCATTTTTTCTTGACCGTCGGCACACTAGGGGTGATGTGGTCAGCATCACGCCGGCTGCCTTAACCTTCCCAGAGTTGCTCTGGTACCCAGTTGGGGTTGGGTCGACCCAGGAGCCGTTTACGGCCTAAAAAAATCCCACCTCATCTGGGGATCGAACCATAGACCACTAAGCTAGGAAGCCAGTGCACTAACCACTATGCTATCGCGGCTCCCCTTTGAGGATGTGGCTAACCCAAATCCAGCGTCTACCCGCTATGATGGTGCTCATGTCCTCTTGGTGGCTCAGAATTAGCAGTTTGTGATGGTGAATAATTCTCTTTAGGAAGGCTGTGCGGAAAGAGGAAAATCTGGACATTTCCTGTTCTGTTACTCTCCAGCATTCTGTACCGTACAGAAATGCATTATTTATAAGAATTGCAAATTTTACATAAATCATTTTCCGCTAGTGACAAAGACAAGATAGGGCCTACTGCACATACATGTTGCATGAGGCGACTAATATGAAGTTGTGTATGAGGGCTGGCCACCTTATCATGCAAAACAAACTGCCACCAGAACTAACGTTGTAGGAGCATGTGACTGCTTGGTACCGTCTTCTTGAACGGGAACCAGGTGCAATGGTGGCTCAATGCTCTGGAAGTAGCGAAAAGGAACATGATGATGATTTTTCAGTCATCAAGATCATCCCCTTTCAGTTCCACAAGGAGCACAGGCCTTAACACATTTATGCTAAGTCTTCCTATCCCGTGCCATCCGCTCAAGGTCTTTCCATGTCTTCTTCAGAAACACAGATATCATCAGACCACAGATTTTCCAGTAGTAATGTTAATAATAATAAAGTGTGGTATACACAGTCAGGCAGTTCAATGAAGCATTGCAGTATAAAATCCACATACAACATGCCTCTATATGAGCGTGTTTATGGACAGGCTAAACATCGCGCCTTAGCGTTAAAAGCGCTGACAAGTTTCCATAAACTGACACACACACACACGCACGCACACACACTCTCTCTCAAAAAAAAAAAAAAAAGTTGTGTTAAAACATGCTGGATACTGCACGAGAGAGTAAATATTTTGCACAATGCACTAAAACAATGAAATGTTTGTCAAACACGCCATCAATGCGTGCCTGGTTCCATTGGATCGATAGTCATCTGACCTGTTATATATAACGTGTGATGCCACTTTTCCATATCGGCAGTTGTTCATATTATTTGGAATTGAAAACAATATATATCCTAATTATAATCCATCAGAGGTTGAACGAGATATTTTCATCATTAAAATTTTAAAAAAAGCATGTCTATTTTGTATTGACCAAAACATTGTTATAAAATGGAAACAGTGGTTTTTACTTTTAAAGATTGGCTATTCCACTGACAGATGGGGAAGTAGTCATGATTCAGCGTGAACATTACGAGTTATCCAATTCGGCGATCACTGAAGAAAAAAAAAACCGAACTTTGATGTTGGCGAATTTTGCAGTGTGTTTCCTAGAGCTCCGGTGTCACAAACAACGACTTATCGGTTAGTCTGACCAACAGAAATACTGAAGGGGGACTACTAGAACAATACCAACAAAGTAACAAGCCAAAGCATGACGAGAAATAATTAATTATGCTGTACTCTTTCTCCTGCTTGTCCTGATGACAGCATTAATTCTCTTGCGATCATTTTATTCTTTTCCAGTCTATATCAATTTTATTCTTCCTCTTCTTCCTCGTTCGTCCTCAAAAGGACGTTGGTTGCGTTGTGTCGCCGTTTACAGCAAAGCTGCGGTATCTGCGCCTTTCGACCCGACACATCCGACTTCAGCACGGCATTTTTAAGGACCGGGTTTGCCTTCTCACTGCGATCCCTACTCTCTCAGCCAGACTTCAGTGATGCAGCCTGTTTCCAGGACCACCACTTGGAGGTGGAGTAGGGTCTTGGTCAGCTCTGGTTCGCTGACCCTGACGCAAGCAGTCTAGCTATGGTCGCTGACTGCATTCCTCACTTCTGACGCGTCTTAGTCATTCAATTTCATTGAGTCCTTGTACTCAAACTGATCATGACTTATGTCAACGCATCACTAAAAAATTGAAAGGCCTGGGTTGTTTTTTTTTTTTTTTAAATAGGTGTTCAATTTAGGTTCTCTGTACAATGCCCCGTATTTTCCCGAAAAGGTGACGGGATTTAGTCACAGTTTGTTACAGGTCGTTTTTGTTAGACAATAAATAACATGGGGACATTTCCCGGAGCTAGCTACAAGATCTGTCTCCAGAGTTCTATGTGGACCGTACAAACATAGCGATTCGGCTTCAGGTCATATACCACGACGAGTGGGGAAATTATCTGGAAAAGCTGTCAATAACATAACATTTCATATATAATTCACCGCAATGAGCATTTCATAGTTTGCTGCAATCAGCATTCTAGTAGATGGGGAAACAGGTTTTTCTATAATCGTATTTATTTGTTTGCCATTCACAATGTATATCTGTACATCCAACAGTCTACTTAATGTTATTATTGACCTCCTCGTAATATTTGTTGATTATGTGCTTTTTTATGCCCACTTAGCCAGTCGAGGATTAGGCTATCAAGTCCATCCGCAGATCTCGATTTCTGACAACTTTCCATCAGGTCTCATGTTAGCAAACCTGGCTATAAACCTTAGTTACGTGTACAGTTTTATTGCAGTTCACTCTATCAAATGAATAGTTGTAACTGAACAAGATTAGAACCACGCAAAAGCGTGATCCGTTGATTCTATATTTAAACTTCGTTACTTTCATTACCCATGGAAGTCCTGGACAGCCGCACGTCATCAGACCCGGCATGAGCTGATAAACTGATGGCTGAATGGCACGAGTTTGCATAAACTTCAGGAAGACGTGTACTTCATGTTTCTTGTTTATGTGTTTTTATACAATTGGTAACATTTTTCAAACACTCATACGACTATATATATATATTTTTTTAAAGAGAGGGGGGTGAACAACTGATATTCTGTAAAATACGTCGCTTGGAAAGAGAAGATGACAATTAGAAGTGCTAGAAAAAATAGGAATGAAAATATAATTAATGAAGGAGATCACAGTTAAACAACTAAAATATTTTTGCCATATAAAAAAATACATAATACCGTGCTGAAGACCATAATGGAAAGAAGAGTTAAAGGCAAACGTGCAAGCGGAAGCACTATAAGTGGGAAGATAACATCAAGAGATGGACAGGAAAGAGTCTGTCAGAATGTACCCTCAAGACGAGAGACAGAAGACGTTGTAAATCCATTGCAGTCGACCTTTCATGTAGAAATGGCAGCTGATAATGATGAGAACATACCCCTTCCCAAATGTCGGATTCTTGAGACTAGATAAATGAAAACTAGGCTATCTCCAAACCTTTTAAGAGAGATATAGAGCTACAGAGACGATAGTAATTTCACAAAGATCACTAGACTGATGGATCCTTTTGTGAAAGTGACAACATAATTCACATGTTTTTCCTTTAAATTTCCACTTTTAGGTCTTTTCGATGGTTGATCCTTAGTGGTAGCCTCCCGCATTCATAACTGACTTTGGGGATAATGTGTCCTTGAAATGATAACCCTGAGCTGCGTTTTGCCTGGTGTTTCTTACAACGTGTTCTTTTCTCTTCTGCTTGTTGTAAGAGCTTTCCGCCTAATCTGACGCGGTTCCTTAAGTAGCATCTCAGCTTGGCGCGATCGGCAACTTCGTCCTTCCAGGATGCCGAATTTATGTCTAGTGCTTTCATGCCTTTCTTGCACATCTCTGAGCCTCAGCTGTGGTCGGCCAGTTCTTTTTATATCTGCCAGTTGTCCGTATAAAATATCGTTGAGGATGCGACCATCTTCCATGCGGATAACACGGCCAAGCCATCGTAATTTGCGCTGCCAAAACAGATTATCCATGCTCTGAAGGCCAGTGCGTGACAGCACCTCGACAATGGTCACTTTGTCCTTCCGTGAAATACCAAGGATGTGGCATAGATATCGTAGGTGGAAGGTATTGAGCATTTATTCTTGCTTCGCATCGGATGTACATGTCTCACTGCTATACAGGAGAGTCCTGGTGACGTAGGCATTATATACCGCTTAAGGAGCACGGTAACATGCAACACGACAGACGTGTTGGTCATCTCGAAGAAAATGACTTCTCCAGAATACACTATCAAAGTAAATGGAATAGTTTGAAACAGGTCAATAGATTCAATTACATAGGCACGTTCATAACATCGGACGGAAGATGCATCTCAGAGATGAAAAGTAGAATAGCTCAGGTAAAAGCAGCGTTCCATAAAATGAAAAGCATTTTATGCAATAACTCTTTGTCAGTTGAAGTCGGACAGAGAGTTCTTCAGTATTATAAAGAGTCTATTCCGACATACGGAAGTGAATCATGAAAAATGAGTAAACAGGCAGGACAAGCCCTTACAGCTACATTGATTTTAAGGAACAACGTTAAGAATATCAGGGGCAGCTAGCAAGAGTAGTGAGGATGTTCAGCAAGAAGCCAGTCACAACAGAAGCTTATTACTCACATTAGTCAGAAGAAATTCACTGTCTTTGTGCGTGTTATGAGAAGAAGAACGCTGGAATACATTGTGATAACAGGAAAAATTGAAGGAAAAGAGACGGAGGGCGATAAAGAGAGAACATACTGAACAGTTTGACAGCATGGCATGGAAAGAAGTCAACAACAGAGCTTATAAACGCATGCTGGAGATAAGAAGTTGCGAAGAGACACGATCACGCGGGGACCTTGTATTAAACAAATAACACTTACTCACAGACAAAAAAATTAACGAACAAAATAGATGTCATTAGTTTAAATTACTTCGTCATTTTATTTAATAAAAACGTGTCTCTCCCCCCCCCCCCCCTCTCCCCCGAAACGGAAACTCCTTATACTTGTCCTGTTGTGAAAGCATGCCCTCTTTATTTCTCTCTCTCTGATATTTTGAAGATCTCTGATATTTTGATAATTATTTCTCTCTCTCTCTCTCTCTCTCTCTCTCTCTCTCTCTCTCTCTCTCTCTCTCTCTCTCTCTCTCTCTCTCTCTCTCTCTCTCTCTCTCTCTCTCTCTCTCTCTCTCTCTCTCTCTCCATCTCTCTCTCTGTGATAATTTGAAGACTTTTTTCTCTCTATATGTTAAAGACTCTCTCTCTCTCTCTCTCTCTCTCTCTCTCTCTCGTAATTTGAAGACTTTTTGTCTCTGATATTATTTTGAGGGGACTTTTTTTTCTCTCTGATTTTTCGAAGACTTTCTGTCTCTTATATTATGAAGACTTTTTCTATCTCAGATTTTTTGAATACTTTTTTTTTTCTCTCTCTCTCTCTCTCTCTAACATTTTGAAGACTTTTTTCTCTCTGATAATATGAAGGCATCCCTTCCTCCCCCCCCCCCCCCCCCCCCCCCTCCCCCCCCCCCCCCTCTCTCTCTCTCTGATAATTTGAAGATTTTTTGTCTCTGACATATTGAAGACTATTTTTTCCAATCTCTGATATTTTGAAGACATCTCACTCCCCCATCCTCTCCGTCTCCCTATCTCTCTCTGATAATTTAAAGGATTTTTATCTCTGACATTTTGAAGACTTTTTCCCCTTTGGAATTTTGAAGACTTTTTTTCCTCTCTGATAATATGAAGGCATCCCTTCCTCTCTCCCTCCCTCTCTCTCTCTTTCTGATCATTTGAAGAATTTTTGTCTCTGACATATTGAAGACTTTTTTCCAATCTCTGATATTTTGAAGACATCTCACTCCCCCATCCTCTATCTGTCTGTCTCTCTATCTCTCTCTGATAATTTAAAGGATTTTTATCTCTGACATTTTGAAGACTTTTTCCCCTTTGGAATTTTGAAGACTTTTTTTCCTCTCTGATAATATGAAGGCATCCCTTCCTCTCTCCCTCCCTCTCTCTCTCTCTTTCTGATCATTTGAAGAATTTTTGTCTCTGACATATTGAAGACTTTTTTCCAATCTCTGATATTTTGAAGACATCTCACTCCCCCATCCTCTATCTGTCTGTCTCTCTATCTCTCTCTGATAATTTAAAGGATTTTTATCTCTGACATTTTGAAGACTTTTTCCCCTCTGTGGCATTTTGAAGACTTTTTCCCCTTTCTGATATTCTGAAGACTTGTTCCCCTCTCTGATATTCTGAAGACTTTTTCCCCTATCTGATATTCTGAAGACTTTTTCCCCTATCTGATATTCGGAAGACTTTTTCCCCTATTTGATATTCTGAAGACCCCCCCCCCCCCCCTTCCTCTCTGATATGCTAAAGACAGAGGTAAAAGTATACACGAGCGTCCGACTGGCCACGCGGTTACAGCGCATGCCTGTCAAGGCAAAGTTACCATGTTCCGGGATCCAAACCTTGTATCGTCACGCTTAAGTAACCAGCTATAAAAGTGTACCTTACTCTGCTCGTAAGTCAGGGAAGACAACGGCAACGAGGCAGGGAGCTGGTCACCCCTACCTCATAAAGCTGACCTAGTATAGTGAAGTTTCTAACACCTGACGCCCCTACGACAGTATCTGTTGTGGGGACTGCCTTATAAATATACATAACAAGTCAGCAGGTCTGATTGCATAAAGCATTGAGCGCGCGGTTCGAAACAAAGAAAAACCACAGCAGGTAATCGATTCCAACCTACGCAACGATAATAGTATATCAGCCCTGTTGACTCTGTCGTAGTTGTTGCTATGGTTAGTGATGGAGCTGTTTACCAATTTAAACTACCTGCTCCCAATCCAGTCAGCCTTACTGGTGAAGATATTAACGCTAGGTGTTCGTTCTCTTTGAGAATGCAGTGATGACCTTAGTGCCTGGATACGGTATAAACACTAATCAGGTGGAAACAGTGGCGTATTAAGAATGAGGTTCGGGGGGGTGGGGGGGGGGGGGGGGGGGGGGGTGGTTGGAGGGGGAGGCTCAGATTTTATATAACGTTACGTTTGTAAAAGGTAAATTACAGTACATATTTGTTCTGAAAGATACTTATTCACTTTTTAAACAATACGCCCAGTAACTTTTGGAATCTATTAATGTAACACCTTTTATGGATGGACTAATAATGCAGATTGTCCAGTACTTCCGAATTATATATATATATATATATATATATATATATATATATATATATATATATATAATATATATATATATATATATATATATATATATATATATATATATATAGAGAGAGAGAGAGAGAGAGAGAGAGATAAAGTAATATAGCATGACGAGAGAAATATACACATTCACCCCCACGCGAATGTCAGCAAAGACTCTTCGCAATCCTTATGTGAGTTTAAAAGATTAGTGTCTGAAATGTCGTCACAAAATCAGTGTTTGACATGTCGTCACAAAATCAGAGTGTTTGAAATGTCGTCAAAAAATTAGAGTGTTTTAAATGCCATAATAAAATCAATGTTAGAAATGCCATCACAAAATCAGTGTTCGAGATTCCATTATAAAATCAGTATTTTAAATATCGTTACAAAATCAGTGTGTTTGAAAAGTCGTTACAAAATTAGCATGTTTGAAATGTCGTTACAAAATCAGGGTGTTTGAAATGTCATCATAAGACCGGAGGACTTTAACAATCAGAGAAGACAACTGGAGACAAGACACGAAAAAAAGACGTGGAAATGTCTTGAACGAACAGCACAGGTGTGACGAAATAACCGCATTCGTTAAATTTTCCTGTGCCATCCTGTAATTTATTCTGTGCTCTTCCCTTTCTTTTTTCCCACTTCGGACAGTAGGTGTGATTTTCGATTCATTGTTTACACTTTCTTCCTTCAATTCTTGTCATGTCTGGGCTTCATCGACCATCTTTACTGATTATTGTAATCACTAACTTTCGTTTGAACCCATATTGACTCCTGGATCTGTAGAGTGAAAGGCTGTTTACGAGTGTGTAACACATTTCCGACCAAACAGTAAAGGCACGGATTAATACGCAAACAAAGCGGAGATGGCCACAGTCAGTTGTCTTATCACTGATACGGCTGGTGTTACCTCAGATTTCCTACCTGAGATGGAGCAAGAAAACCCAGGTTTGTTGCTTGATAGTTGTTTGTTTGCACAGGAACGTGTCGGAAAATATCAGTCTGGTGACATATTACAGACATGCACGTAAGACGATTGGGATTTTGTTGCACTAAAATGATGTAATCGTTCCGGGAAGAGTTGTTGTAGGCAATAATTACGATAAGTTGTCATCTAGGAAGATATTATCAGTGATAGATCTATGAAGTGGTGGGTTGTAAATATGACCAATATCAACGGATGATGCAATACCTTACACGGGAGTGACTTTTGAAAAAAATATCACATTTTATGTGTCATTCAGGAATTTTCCATGAGAGGGTAGTGTGGATATACCCCTCCCAAAGTTGATTGCTATTGGTTTGGCATTTGAGATGTTAAAATACAACATTTCTGATTGGAGCAATACAGCAGCAATGTGGATGCGTGGGCTGAATGTTGCTTATAATCTAGCACATTCGGAATCTACGGCACTGCTAATTCAACTCGTCAAGAAGACAGTCAGACAAGTCAGAATAAGGACTAGAATCAGGTTTCTACATTAAAGGACCCCCGAACAACGTATCTGAGCATCTTCTGGACTTACACAGCAAGAAAACTCTACATTTACTAATGTGACAAAATAACCTCGAGCTTCACATTTACCTGTGCCATCCTGTAATTCATTCTATGCTTTTCACTTTCTTTTTTCCCACCTCTAACAGTATTTGGTATTTTCGATTCATTGTTTACACTCCATTCCTTCAATTCTTGTCATGTCGAGACTTCAGCGACCATCTTTGCTGTAGAAGGCGATAATCAGGTAAACAGTCCACTTGACATCTTAGAAGCTTTTCCACGTGAACTTTCCGAACTAAAAATCTCACCTTCCGTAAACTGTCTTTCTCTTTCCCAACTGTCCCCCCCCCCCCCCCCCCCCCCCCCCCTTTTTTCTTTCTAAAACTGCCTGGTTAGGTCAAATTAAATGAGTGAGATACCGACTGTACAATAAAGAAAGGTCATTTAGCCATGAAGTAAAACCGCAGATCGTACGACGTGAGAATCGTCGCCATTTTACTTTTCGCTTCCTATGGAGTATGGATCTACCACTACAGAGCCCCCCCCCCCCTTTGCAGGAAGCCCGCATAAAACATACACACGTTCTTATAGCAGTGGTTTCTGCAGCATTTTTTACATGATGGTTGCCAGCCTCATGCACAAACTCATATTAGTCGCCATGTAGAACTTACATGAGTGAACAGTAATCTTTCTTTGTCTCAGAGGAGACCCACGGGAACTACGTGGGACACGGCGTGAGATAATATTACCACAGAAATTACTAAAACAGACAGGATTACGCGGTGACAATAATAAGACAACAGTAGCACATAACACACGGCTGTTTGCGAGCGATCTTTTAGTTATTTCCCCTTTTTCCCCGACCGCGCTATTTATAGCCCACTTGACAGAGGTCACGTGGTCAGCTTCCTAATGGGAAAAACATGTGGCGATGTTTACTTTTGATAGGGCTTAATTAATGCTTTTAGGCTACTTTTTTATTATAAATACCGGCTTTAATTTTGCGTAAAGCTAGACTAGAAATGTTAGAGTAAATTTTAGAACAAGAACAAACATTTTATCACAATTAGAACAGAAGATATAATAGTCTGAAATAGTGTAAAATTTACGTTTTTTTTTATATGTTGTTATGGTTTGTTTATAATGCAATTTTCACTAAATCGGTCACAATCAACATGCATAACAAATTACAGAAATCAAAAGTAGAAAACCTGCAGAAAATGGATATAAAAGATTTGTTTTGGTTTCATGCGTCAAACATTAATTATTGAAAGTTTAAATTGCAAGTCCACATTTATTACCTTAAAATAACACACCCAATTGTCCCCAAAACATGTTTGAATTGCTTTTATGCTACTTTATTATTATAAATACCGGCTTTAATTTTGCGTAAACCTAGACTAGAAATGTTAGAGTAAATTTTAGAACAAGAACAAACATTTTATCACAATTAGAACAGAAGATATAATAGTCTGAAATAGTGTAAAATTTACGTTTTTTTTTTTACATTTTGTTATGGTTTGTTTCTAATTCAATTTACACTAAAACGGTCACAATCAACATGCATAACAAATTACAGAAATCAAAAGTAGAAAACCTGCAGAAAATGGATATCAAAGTTTTGTTTTGGTTTCATGCGTCAAACATTAATTATTGAAAGTTTAAATTGCAAGTCCACATTTATTACCTTAAAATAACACACACAATTGTCCCCAGAACATGAGAGCTAACAATTATCTCAATCATACATCATGAGTTCTGATCCAGTCTGCGCAATGTTTTTTCTAATATGTGCTGTTTATGAATTGTCTTACTAGGGAATAGCTTTCTGAACAAAGACATATAAGTCTCTATCGATGCTGTTATTGATTCTTTACTAATTGGTTTACTGTGTGATATTTTGTTGTGTACTTTCTCAAATGCTTCTTTCAGTGAGTTGAATTGTTCTTGGGCAATAAAAGCTATGTTAGTTATATCTTGTTTGTCTGTAATTTTCAGTGTTTGTGTAATGATTGCTCTTGTAAGATCTTTATAAACTTTTTGTGTGAGATATCTGTGGCAGTGATTCCCTATAAATGCTCTGCTATTATAAGCCTGTTGTATGATTTTGTGTTTGGCTAGTACCTTGTCCATGTGTGAGCAAACTGGACCAGACCTAGTACACAGATCTTGAAACTGAAGTTTGGCCAGCGCATCTTGTGCATTTTCAAGTCTAACTTTAAAATTATCTGTCTCCTCCTTATCCTCACAAAGTTCAATACCTACCTGAAAAATTCAATTTTAGCTCCTAATTCTTCTGCCTATTTCCAGTTCCTACTAAATCTCTTCAAGTTCTTAAAAGTACTAATGTTTGCATGTATCTCTTGCGAATTCTCAAATATCTTTGCGTCTATTGTATCAGCTACCTGTTATAGAAGTCTGTGGTGTTTCAAAACAATGCCTAATAAAATATGAAGGTAAGGAGGAGCTACATTTTCAATTTCAATCTCTAACATTGGTTTGTGTAAACAATTATGGTAATGTGCCACTTGCCTTTTATTCCCTTTCCCATATTTCATATATCTATTGTAATCTCTTATCAACATGGCCAAACTTCTTGGTTTGCAAGTTGTATGCTCTCTGGATGTCTTTGATGAAAATGTTTGGTTTGTCTGGAGCTCAAGGAATATACCTATGTCTGTGGTGTCTCCAGCAAAACAAGGAAATAATCCCCGAAGAAGAAAACAACAACTTGTTTACCATCCCACTCTAAATATTTTAGTGACTCTATCTGAGCTTTCATGCCATTCATAAATATTTCTAAATTATCATATGTATCTCTGACTCTAGCCATTGATAAAAGGATGGTATTAGATTTAGAATTTGGTTTCTCTAAATTTACTACCTGCATTGTAACTTTGAATGAAAGAAGATATACAAACAGTTACTTAGAATTCGCTGGCAGCCGTCGTGTGCACAGGATTGTCTACCAAAGAACACCAATGGAACAGTCCTTATCTCACACACAATTAAAAAAAAAATTCATATTATAAATAGAAGATTAACAAGACTTGAAAGATAGATCAAATTATGTGGAAGTAATCTATCTATAGCTTTACATGTTTTCTGACGCTTATATACGTAGCTAAATATCATTATAAATGAATGAAAATGCAAAAACAGATGGTGCTTTACAAAAAAGTTATTTTTTTACTACCTTATTTAAGATTTGTGGGTATCAGGAATGCGTTTAAAGGGATTTAAATGCTATAAAATCTGGTGACAATATGCTTGTTCTTGTAATGCCACACTCACAAAACTGACTACCACACATTCTCAAGATATGAAACCAAAAAAAAAAGTATGTGGAAATAATCTTTAGCTTCCCTTCGAGAAGTCTTTATAATTATAAACTCAAACGAATGGGCCGATTTTTAGATATTAAATTAATAAAAAGATTACTTATTTTATGAATTTCCTTAAATGATGACGCTGTTTTCAAAAGTCTGTAACTCCGTCAAAACTAATTTCAAACAAATAAAAATGCAATCAAAAATAGAACACAGAACAAAGTTATAGTACACAAAAGAATTTTAGCGCTGTGTTTATCCAGAACGAGTGTGTAATGATTTATATTTTACTGATTTTACTCACACATCAGCTGATTTTCCCCGCCAAAAACTTAAATAGTCTTTTACGGTGCACACAAAATTTTATACCCGGTATCAGAATTCCGGTCACCGAAACTAAAAGAGCGCTCTGGTATAGGGCACTGTAGTGGTGTTGATGGTATTGTATGATGGTGATATTACTAAATGTAATTGTATGAGGCCAGCTGTGAAGGCTCCTGAGATAAAATGTAGTTGAGAGTTGTCAGAAGGCCTTTCTTGCTACCACTACGACCTCACACTTAATTTTTTTTAATGAATGTGGCTACGTAAAGTGTCTAGGGTTATGATATGTAGTGTGGTGTAATAGGTTATAGATATACCCACAGATATTTAACAAGACTAATAATATTAATAAATATTACAACACACTGAACTAACTCAATAGTGTAAAATTTTTTGATAGAATTATATTACATTTATTTTGTTCTGTATCAATTTTTTAGGTTGACCAGAACTTAAAAGGATTTAGAAATTATGAAAGAAATGCATGGAATATTATATCATAAATGCAATAGTGTACATATATATGTACTATACTAGTTAGTTTTATTAAAATGTTCTAGTAGTCATCTACTTGGGAGGATAGTTACTGTTTGTGCTGTTGGGGTGGCCTCATCACACCTGTCTATATTGACTACACAGTGTCCAGAAAATGGTGGGAATTTTTATGAGGGTATTAGTAACTAAACGTGGTTGGTGAATGTCCAGCAGACCAGAGGCTCACTCATCTTTTAATTGTAGCTCTGGTGCTGAAATCTGATGGTCCCACCTCTCTGTGCTGGCGGGCAATAATGGTGGTCTCTGTCACAAATACTGCACAGATACACTCGAGTAAAGTCACCAACTGAATAGTCACTGCTTTGTTGACAACAGAAACTCGCAGCTCAGATTATGAATAAATAACACAGAATTGCTAGCAAAACTCAGCTGAGCTGCTGGCTATAGTATGGCGTCCCTAACTTTATTACACTTTCTTTCATATGGAAATCACCACACTTTAAAATCTGTGTCTATCACTGAACAACTATTGAAGAATGGCCCCACTTTCGCGTCTGAGCGCTAATGATATGATTGTCTGTGGCCAATCACTGCCCAGGTTTATTTTAAATTTCAAATTTCCTACCATAAAGTCATTTCAGTCATGCTTCAGTCAAGTATGGATGGTTATCTGTTAGTCTGTCCGTCTCTACTTGTGTTTCTACAAAATGTACTCGATTTTTGACCCAACCTTTCTCTCCCCTCCAAAATTTTGTCGTTAAAAGTTATATTTAGACACAGCTACCACCCAAAACCCTCTCCTCCATACTAAGTAAATTTGAAACACCTGCGTTTCGAGGTCGTGTTTTTTTTTGTGCAATTAGCGACACTTTTAGATTCCATACAGTCTGTCGATGATGTGAACAACACTGTCTTTTGTCATTATCTTCAATATTATCTATCCGTTTGTAAAATTAAGAACGTATTTGTTCACTGCTCAGAATGGGCCATCCGGCCAGCTAATTTTTATATTCCTAACATTAATATTAAAAAAAAAGTACTTTTTAAATTTTTGTAATATTCCTAACATCTGCGTTTAGCCGCTGAATTCAAATCAAGGGCTTGGTATCGCAAAAGCGTCCATTCCGTACCTCGTGTCAATTTGGGGGACGTGAATTTTTACTTTCCTCCATCCCCCCCAATTGCGTCTCCTTAGCCGTGCCAGTCTCACGCAATCTTTCCAGTCATATTTTTTCCTTTTTATCCGCCGTTCCCCTCCTGTCTAGCAAGTCAATTTTTATGGAGGATGATGACCCGCGGTCTAGGCGATCATGTACTATTCGCAGCCTACGCATTATGTTTTTATCCTTAAATGTTATCTTTGGAGATATTTTACCGTTGTATCTCTGTCAATTTCACTACACATCTCCCCACTTGAAAACATGCCTATGGCAAGTTCCAAAACCAGCGATACACATAGGTAAAATTACTCCTCACGTCTGCCACTACTCTAATTTTGATCACAGGGGTGCCGACTGAGGAAATCTGCACCGACATTCAATTTGCCTGGGATATATTGGATACTGAACTGATAAGGTTGAAGCAATAAAGACCACCTCAGCAATCTTGCGTTTCCATGCTTAGCCTGAGACAAGAACACGAGAGGCTGATGGTCCGTCTCCACCACAAATGTCCTACCATACAGATAGATTTGAAACTTCTTTATTGCCCAGATTAATGCTAAACATTCCTTTTCGCTTGTGGAGTATCCTTGTTCCGCCTTATTCAATTTGCGGCTTGCATAAGCGACTGGTTTCAGTTCCCCATCAGGTGAAGCTGATCTTTGCAACAAAGCCCCTCCTAGTCCTACATTACTTGCATCGGTTCTTAAGACAAAGTCCTGTGTCAAATCAGGCAGTTTGAGAATAGGCTTGCTAGTGAGTTTTTCCTTTAACTCTTGGAACGCTAGTTCACATTGTGCAGTCCAAATAATTTTATCTGGAAGTCCCTTGCGAGTCAAATCAGTCAGAGGAGCACAAATAGCGTTAAAATTTTTGATGTATTTCTGATAAAATCCGCATAACGACACGAATGATCGCACGTCCTTTTTTGTTTGTGGCCTAGGTGCTCTCTGCAGTTTTTCCAAATTCTTAGGATCAGGGGTCATATTACCCTGATATACAGTGTGTCCCAAGAATTCCAACTCCTTGCATCCAATACAACATTTTGTTGGCCTAGCAGTTAAGTTCGCCTCCCGAAGTCTATCAAACAACATCTCCAGAGCTTCAATGTGTTCTTCAAATGTCTCTGTGGCGACGAGAATATCATCCATGAAATTCGTGATACATGGGTTATTCAGGGGATCCAACAATTTGCGCATCATCCTTGAAAACACACTCGGAGCATTTTTCAGTCCGAATGGTAGCATATTGAATTCATAATGTCCATCCGAAGTGCTAAAAGCCAAATAAGGTCTCACTTCAGGCTTCACTGGGATCTGGTAATAGCCTTTACTAAGATCCACCTTTGAAAAGTATTTTGCCTTGTTCAGTCTGGCAAATAACTGTTTTGTGTCTGGTAATGGATCCACTTGTCCTTCTGTGACAGCATTCAGTTTCCTGTAATCTATGCACAGTCTGTGTTCCCCAGACGGTTTTCTCAACAAAACGACACTAGAACTAAAAGATGATTCACTGTGCGAAATAATCCCCTCCTTCAACAAATACTCTATTTCTTCCTTCAATGCCTTCTCCTTCGCGAACGGAATAGAATAGGCTCTCATACAGATTGGGTTTGAGTCTACCAGTTTCATGTCATACTGTAGCAAATTTGTATGGCCTGGTTTATCTGTTAATACATCTGTATGTTCCTCCAGAACCTGTTGAACTCTCTCCCTCTGGTTTTTAGTCAGGTGCTTACTGACTTTTACCTGTGCTGCGGTTTCACAAGGATGTAATGGGTATTCATGTGAGGTGAGTGGTTCTTTTTGCATCTGGGTTGCAATAGCCAAGGTCAATAAGGGGGTGCTTTCCTGGAGTGGTCTGTCCAGATACTTCTTTAACAGGTTTACATGATAAACTTTCTCCTTCCCCTTTTTGTCAATTTTATAGTTTGTTCTAGACACCTTCTCTAGAACCGTATATGGACCTTGCCAACCAATTTGTAATTTATTCTGGCTTCCGGGTAGTAGAAGCAGCACCTTCTCTCCGACTGCCAGTTCCCTGTCCTTTGCCTTCCTATTAAAATATGCTGCATGTTTCTTCCTGGCTTGCTTCAAATTATCATTTGCCAGTTTCCATCCAGCTTTCAAACGAGTGGTCAGTTCGTTCACATATTGATACGATGAGGTAACAGTCTCTTCCGCCTTCTCATCTGTCCAGGTCCTTAATAACGCTTCTAAGGGACCTTTTATTGGCCTCCCAAATAGCAGAGTTGCGGGAGCCATCCCGGTTGAACTATGTGGTACCTCCCGATACGCAAACAATGCGGCGGGCAGGAATTGATCCCACAGATCCGGTTTTTCGTGTGCCAGCTTTCTCAGGATAGAAATGAGAGTCCCGTTGAACCTCTCTACCTGGCCGTTCCCTTGTGGATGGTACGGACTACAATGAAAGTGCCTGGCTTGAAATAGCTTAAAAACTTCTTCCGTTAGTTTCCCCTTGAACTGAGATCCATTATCCGTCAAGATTTGATGCGGGAATCCTAATCGGGTAAATATTGTAAGTAGTGCCTCTGCTACATGTTTTGAATCAATTGATGGCAGGGCTACCGCCTCTCCCCACATAGAACAAGTGTCCACCAGAGTAAGGATGTAACTGTTCCTCCTCTTGGTCCGAGAGAGAGGTCCTACAATATCCACTGCAACCCTCTCAAAAGGTGTTCCCACTATGGGCATTTCCCCTAGAGTTGCAGGAGCAGTCCAGTGCTTTGGAGCTACCCTTTGACATTCTGGGCAGGATTTGACATATCTTTTTATATCCTCCGTTATCCCTGGCCAGAAGTAATGACAAGCTATACGCTGTCCTGTGGCGCTGATCCCCATGTGACCACTGAAGGGAATCGCATGCCCGAGTTCCATCACTTTATCTCTATATGAAGTGGGAAGAACCAGCTGGTTGTGACCATTTGTTCCAGTTCCGGCCTTCCTGTATAAGAGTTTGTTCTTCATGAAATATTCCCCCTTGCTCGGAGGTGTGTGGCATTTGGGCAATTTTTTAAAACAGGGCTTGAGTGTCCTATCCTCAGCCTGCGCCTTCCTCATCTCCTCTGGATGAGCGTTTATAGGTTCACCTTCTTCCTCCTTCTTCTGTGACCTGGTCTGCACTGTCGCCATGATCACAGGTTTCTCGGGATTCCCCAAGAAGACGTATCTACACCCCAATATCAGAGGGTAGATTGGTTCATCTATCACTGCTGCTCTGATTTCTCCTTCCACATAGCGAGTTTTCACCGTTATCCTTGCGATGGGAAGTGTCATGAGTGGTATGTCCTTAGTCGCCCCCTGTATTTCCACTGTTTCTGTGGTATACTGACTTGGGTCCACTAGGCTAGACTTCACAACTGAATCATAATCCAAACCTGTATCATAAAGGCACCTTATGGTGACCCCATTACAAATAACATCCTCACAAACTGGGGGGTGATAAGGTTCCTGTTGTCCCTTAGGATTAACCTTTAATCTTTGCGTCCCCGACTTCATTGCAGCAATGTTTGAAGGTTTCCTTCTACAAAATTCGGTGTTATGGTTATCCTTCTTGCACCATTTACACCATCTTTTCCCTTGGTTCAACGGTTTTCTTTCATTGAACTTTTGGTCATTGAACTGTGAGTTTCTGTCGCGATAGTCATTTCTTGGCCGCTCAAAGTTTGTCCTACCTTTATTTCCCTGCTCTCTATTATCAAATTTATTAAATTGCTGTGGAGCTTTAAAATTGTCTATGTGCTTCTTCTTAGCACCACTTACCTCTGCCTGGGCTGCCTGATACCTCTCAGCAACATTTAAAATTTCCCCCAACTTCTCTGCACCTTGTTCCATGAGAAATTTTCTCATGTCTGGAGCCATGGACTCTCTCAATTGCTCAATCATGATCATTTCTTTAAGATCTTGGGTCTTCCCCAGAGCCGTCCATTTCTCCAAATAGGTTTCTAGTCTGGCAGAGAATTGGTGGTATGTCTCCCCAGACAACAGTTTGGCATTTCTAAATTTCTTACGATAAAATTCACCATTCTTCTCGTACCTTAATAACAAAGCCTGCTTTAACATGTCATAATTGTCTTGGTCTTCCCTGTTCATTTTAGCAAATACTTCATAAGAAGTACCCCTCAATCCCTGTGATAGCTTTAAACTCCACCTCTCTCTCTCTAGCCCATATGTAGTAGCTAATAACTCAAAACGTCCTAGGTACCCCTCTATGTCATCGTCTTTTTCAACAAAATGGTCTAAATGAAACCCCATAGCTGAGTTTGAGGCTCCCAGACTGGGCGTAGCATCTGAGGCAAAAGGGCTGGCACCATTTTCAGGAGCCTGGCCTTGTAATTCCAGCTCCCTTAGTCGTAATTCGTGCTCCCTCTGCAACCTTCTATCTTCTGCCTCCCTTTCGGCAGTCAACCTTTTTTCTTCTGCCTCCCTTTGCTGTCGTTTTTCTTCTGCCTCCCTTTGCTGTCGTTTTTCTTCTGCCTCCCTTTGCTGTCGTTTTTCTTCTGCCTCCCTTTGCTGTCGTTTTTCTTCTGCCTCAATCTGCAGCCTCTTAGTCTCAGCCTCTAACTTCTTCTCTTCAACCAACCTGTCAGACTCCAATTTTCTTTCAGCCTCTTTTTCTAATCTCCTTTCTTCCCGTTCAATATATTTATCACATTCAGCCGTTACGTATTGAATTAAAATTTGACCATCCATTCCCATCTCCTTCGCGGTGAGCACAGCAGCTGATCTAAATTTTGCCAGCTCCGCCATACTTTTTAGACAATATAATAATATACAAGATAAATCTCTAACCAGTAAATACACTAAGTACTTCTTATGACTATAGTCTAACCAATTCTAACTAACCAGTTAACTAATTAATTATTACTGGCTGTGAAGATTCACCAACTTTTATCTGCAGGGACACTTTTAATGTTAAAGGGAATTTTACAATTTATTTCCCTACTTTTATTTCTCCCACCAGGAGATCCTAATATTACTGTTGGGCTAATTATCCCTGGACAAGACCCCAATATATGTAGTGGTGTTGATGGTATTGTATGATGGTGATATTACTAAATGTAATTGTATGAGGCCAGCTGTGAAGGCTCCTGAGATAAAATGTAGTTGAGAATTGTCAGAAGGCCTTTCTTGCTACCACTACGACCTCACACTTAATTTTTTTTTTTAATGAATGTGGCTACGTAAAGTGTCTAGGGTTATGATATGTAGTGTGGTGTAATAGGTTATAGATATACCCACAGATATTTAACAAGACTAATAATATTAATAAATATTACAACACACTGAACTAACTCAATAGTGTAAAATTTTTTGATAGAATTATATTACATTTATTTTGTTCTGTATCAATTTTTTAGGTTGACCAGAACTTAAAAGGATTTAGAAATTATGAAAGAAATGCATGGAATATTATATCATAAATGCAATAGTGTACATATATATGTACTATACTAGTTAGTTTTATTAAAATGTTCTAGTAGTCATCTACTTGGGAGGATAGTTACTGTTTGTGCTGTTGGGGTGGCCTCATCACACCTGTCTATATTGACTACACAGTGTCCAGAAAATGGTGGGAATTTTTATGAGGGTATTAGTAACTAAACGTGGTTGGTGAATGTCCAGCAGACCAGAGGCTCACTCATCTTTTAATTGTAGCTCTGGTGCTGAAATCTGATGGTCCCACCTCTCTGTGCTGGCGGGCAATAATGGTGGTCTCTGTCACAAATACTGCACAGATACACTCGAGTAAAGTCACCAACTGAATAGTCACTGCTTTGTTGACAACAGAAACTCGCAGCTCAGATTATGAATAAATAACACAGAATTGCTAGCAAAACTCAGCTGAGCTGCTGGCTATAGTATGGCGTCCCTAACTTTATTACACTTTCTTTCATATGGAAATCACCACACTTTAAAATCTGTGTCTATCACTGAACAACTATTGAAGAATGGCCCCACTTTCGCGTCTGAGCGCTAATGATATGATTGTCTGTGGCCAATCACTGCCCAGGTTTATTTTAAATTTCAAATTTCCTACCATAAAGTCATTTCAGTCATGCTTCAGTCAAGTATGGATGGTTATCTGTTAGTCTGTCCGTCTCTACTTGTGTTTCTACAAAATGTACTCGATTTTTTGACCCAACCTTTCTCTCCCCTCCAAAATTTTGTCGTTAAAAGTTATATTTAGACACAGCTACCACCCAAAACCCTCTCCTCCATACTAAGTAAATTTGAACACCTGCGTTTCGAGGTCGTGTTTTTTTTTGTGCAATTAGCGACACTTTTAGATTCCATACAGTCTGTCGATGATGTGAACAACACTGTCTTTTGTCATTATCTTCAATATTATCTATCCGTTTGTAAAATTAAGAACGTATTTGTTCACTGCTCAGAATGGGCCATCCGGCCAGCTAATTTTTATATTCCTAACATTAATATTAAGAAAAAAGTACTTTTTAAATTTTTGTAATATTCCTAACATCTGCGTTTAGCCGCTGAATTCAAATCAAGGGCTTGGTATCGCAAAAGCGTCCATTCCGTACCTCGTGTCAATTTGGGGGACGTGAATTTTTACTTTCCTCCATCCCCCCCAATTGCGTCTCCTTAGCCGTGCCAGTCTCACGCAATCTTTCCAGTCATATTTTTTCCTTTTTATCCGCCGTTCCCCTCCTGTCTAGCAAGTCAATTTTTATGGAGGATGATGACCCGCGGTCTAGGCGATCATGTACTATTCGCAGCCTACGCATTATGTTTTTATCCTTAAATGTTATCTTTGGAGATATTTTACCGTTGTATCTCTGTCAATTTCACTACAGGCACAAACAGCCGTGAACAGTACTAAAACAGACAGACGTACGATGTGTGAATAATAAGACAACAGTAGCACATATGTCACGGGTTGCCTCCTCTTAGCTCTGCAGTAATGGTCCAACAGTGGCCAAAACTCAAGAGTAACTGATGTGGGTCTTCAAAGGTGTCTACCTTCGCACAAGATTTCTCTTGGCAGAGTTGTAGATAGAAGGATAATGATGCTTCTACCTCCAGGTAGTGTTCTCAAGATATTCAGAAAAGCAAGAACAATGCTGCATTGGCTGAGCATGTTAACTCTAGTATCTGCCAATAACTTTTGTGAAGGATAGGGTTATCTTATAATTCGTTAGCTCGTTCAAGCCCTCAGCTGAGTTAATTCAGCGAATTTCCTTTTATTATTATTGTATAGCTCTGTTTGAGTGTATTTAAGAAACTGACTAAGACATACGGATACAACATATTCAAAATGATCAAATCAACTTTAAATTTGGATATATATATATATATATATATATATATATATATATATATATATATATATATATATATATATATATATATATATATATATATATATATATATAACAAATTTAATAATCAATGAGGTTTTAACAGTTATTAAAAATTGAATAATTCTTTAACAAAAATTGGTCATCATCATGTAATGTTAATGGGGATTAATATAAGGGGAAGTTTCACTTGGCAGCTTTTATTTGTACACTTAGCTGCTGGGGTTTCTGCTCCCACTGATGTTTTGGTTCTTCGCAGATAGCTGACTGCATCGTTCACGTTCCTGGTGCAGCGCGTTCCAAGTAGAATTAGGGAGTAACTGTAAAGCTGGTCCCGCATCTCTAAGACCCGTCTGATGATGGTGTCTAGCGTGGACTTCAGGCCACTTATACCCTCACGTTCCAGAAATAATACCCTCAACTGGTACCACCAAGTCGATATTTAGGCTCAAAGACTGCTGGCTCAGAGAAATAAAGGCACTTGTAGAGGCCTCTTACACTTGGTCTGGGTGTAGTTACTTTAGCAATAAGTTCCCAATTTGACTTGAATTTCAGTTCCCTGAGATTCCGGTTTTTTCCGTTTTAAAATGGTAGCGTTTTCCTGGGCACTAAGTCCTGAATATGCTCCAACAAGGTCCGGTCTGATAAATGAAAGATGATTTTAGTTTTAACTCTGGCAAGGTCTGGTTGTCTTCTTGGCGCGAGGTAGATTTTCACAGTGTTCTAACCTGGCTAAAGTGTCAGGTTATATTGCCTGTCTTCCCCCGCATTTGTTTGCTACGATGTTAAGCAGTGCTCCAATCGGAAGAGGTGTTGTGCCTTCATTCCGAATGTCTGCCAATCGTTTCAATCTTGCATGTTTTGGTGGGGTAATTCAAAATATTTCCACCAGGAAATTTCTGTGCATTAATGCAAAGGTCATGTCTTCCAAATATGGAAGTGAGATTTCCGTATTATTTACAAATACAACTCCTTACTTTCATCTAAAGTAATGTGTTTGTAACATGGTGTAACGGAAACGATTATGTCATTCTTGTCTGAACATAAATGTGTCACGCAGGCGAGTAATCTAACTACCCGTCGCTTGCGGAAACAAAATTCTTCGTTACCCATCTGGTCGAGGAAGGAACATCAGCCTTATCAGCGATTAAACAAATTCGCTGGACGATTTTAGTGCTAATCCGTAGCCTGATGTCGGGCACACCCGAAATTTTCCAACATGATTGTCGGTAGATATTATCTCATCCGTCTCCTTTAGCAGCAGGGATGAACGGGTAAACAAACAGACATGACGACTTATCACTGAGAGGAGTGTAAGATGATTTGAAAATACAAAATATCTGCTTGATAGTAGATAAATAAAATGTGCCAACCACAGAAAAGCACGTATTTTAGTCCACTCCAGAAATGTAACAAAATACTGCCGAAGAGTAAAAGAGATCTACCCAATATTATGTGACAACATAAAAGTACTAAAACAGACAGAAGTACGAGGTGAGAATAACTGGACAATATTCGTACAGAAAGTACTGAAAAGGAAAGGGGAAGGTAAAGAGAAATAAGACAACAGTAGCACATAGAGTACTAAAACAGACAGAAGTACGATGTGTGAATAATAAGACAACAGCAGCCCATAAAGTACTAAAACAGACAAAAGTGCGTGGTGAGAATAACTGAGCAATAACGTACAGAAAGTACTGAAAAGGAAAGGAGAGGGTAAGGAGGAATTAGACAACAGTAGCGCATAAAGTACTAAAACATGTAGGAGCACGAGGTAAGCATAATAAGACCACAGAAGCACACAAACAAAACAGACAAGTCTACGTCTGGCAGTACTGGACTTTCGCAAGGATGAAGTAATTAGTTTAGTCATCGAGAGGAATAAAGCGGCTTGGTTTGGTTTTAAGGACAATCTTCATTGCACACGGACAACTCTATTAGTGCTCCGATCTCCTCCCTTAGACCACACAAGAAGGATCTCAGCACAATGCACGAACTCCGTAGCACACCGAGGATCCCAATGTGTGTATACAGGAATCACACATTCTATAAATATTTTTGTGATGGGTATGTTTTCTAATTTTTAAATATTGCCAGGGCAGCGGCCGTATGGTCTACTTATTACGATTTCCAACTGCCGAGGGATTTTTAACGTGTGCAACTTGTATTAAAACCCGTTTTTATTTCGTCCTTATCCGAGAAGGCTAGGCATCCGATCTCCCTACCAATGAGATCAGGGGAAAAGGGGGGGGGGGGGGTGTATGACATCATTAGGAATCACTGGTTCTGAAAAAAATCTCCAGCAATGATATTCCCTGTGTTGAGAGCGAACCCGGTACGTTTAGAACTAGAGCCGTACGCCACACCTCTCTCTAAGCCACTCCCACCCCCCAGAATAAAGCGGCAAAAAACCCAGAATAGAAATTTCTGCCGACTTACTCAATATGACGCTAGTAATAGTGTCCAAAATAAACTGGTACATTGAGAACTGCTAATATTGAAACAAGCAGTTTTCTGTTGGTTTTTCTTCTCCAAACTAAAATTCTTCAAAGCTAAATTGTAACAGGGTTGACACGTTCCAGCGAGTAACAGCGTTAAGTGGTACTGTAGTTGCATATCCTGATACAATTAACGCTCAGTTTATATTGCAATAATATTCTATCCTCGGTTACAGCAACAGTAGCACCAACTGCAGCGGATGTATTAGTTGTAGTGGTGATGCTGGGGAAAATGTAACAGTTGCTGTAGCTGTGGTTATTTTCAATACAGTAAAAGAAGCGGTGCCCATTGTAGTTATCTGGGGGTCTCCCCGTGCAGACAAAGAAAGAATCGGCCTACAGCTCCCTCAGGAAGTCCGTAGACGACTAAGCTGAGGCTGTGCATGGGGCCCCCAATCACATCATAAAAAACAAACAACTGCAGAATCCATCACTGCAAGAATACTTTGATGTAGGCTTCCTTCATGGGTGGTGGCAGTGGCGTAATAAGGGGGGGGGGTCCGTCCCGGATGATAGCCAGAAAAGGGGTGCCACTGGATACTATTATGATAGTACTTACAGTTAAAAATATGCTTACAAGTGTTTTTCCTTATGGCAGGAGGGTGCCACAGGTAGGATCCGCTCCGGGTGTCAAATATTTTAGGGACGCCTCTGGGTGGTGTTGGCTCCATGCTCCGTATGGAACACACAGGAAAGTGATGACAATATAAAGCAGTAACAGTTGTAGTGGCGACAGAAACAGTAGTTGAAGTACAGGGCGTGTAGCTGTTACGGTAGTGTCATGTAGTCACAACAGTTGTAGTAGTTGCAGTGGTAGTGGTAGTTTTTGTAACTTGCAATAGTAGAAGTCTTCTTCTTTTCCCCTTTCGCATCCCCATGATGCATGGAGCCACTACCGCAGGAAGTCTGCGTTAAAGCATTCATGAGGTCTTGCAACAGTGGTGTCTGCAACAATTTGAACAATCTCATAGTAGTCGCCTACGTTATGAATCAAGGAGTAGTATTTCAATTCTTTGTCTCTTCAGAGACCCATGAGAACTACACGTAGTAGTAGTCGTAATAGTAGTAATAGTCGCAGTAGTAACAGAAGCAGTAGCAGTAGTAAATGTATTGATAATAGCCCCTGCAGCAGCAGTAGTGGCAGTAACAGTAACGGCTGCAGGTATATCTGACATTTAAATCCTTTACATTTGGACATGAGCCCTAATATAGTCGACGGATCTTACGTCTAGCTTCCAGGGGGCGCGCTTCATGAACCAAAAGGAGGCTTCAAATAAGCATACAAATTAATATTTGACAACAAAACATTTTTACAAATTACAAAGTGAACCAAATACATTCTTCTTCTTCAAGTACTATGTCTGGTGGCGTAGATCGGTAGTTCTCAGCCTGGGCCATATGACCCCCGCCCCCCCCCCCCCAGGGACCCTGCCATATTTATAGGGGGCCACAGTAAGATGATAAGGTGACCTTTTTACCAGCTAACAGCGACTATGAGGGGGGCCACAGTAAGATGATAAGGTAACCTTTTTACCAGCTAACAGCGACTATGAGGGGGGAAGGGGGCCACAGTAAGATGATAAGGTAACCTTTTTACCAGCTAACAGCGACTATGGGGGGGGGGGGGGGCACAGTAAGATGATAAGGTACCTTTTTACCAGCTAACAGCGACTATGAGGGGAGCCACAGTAAGATGATAAGGTAACCTTTTTACCAGCTAACAGCGACTATGAGGGGAGCCACAGTAAGATGATAAGGTACCTTTTTACCAGCTAACAGCGACTATGAGGGGAGCCACAGTAAGATGATAAGGTAACCTTTTTACCAGCTAACAGCGACTATGAGGGGGGGGGGGGGGGCACAGTAAGATGATAAGGTAACCTTTTTACCAGCTAACAGCGACTATGAGGGGAGCCACAGAGGTAAATGAGGCTCAGAAAGGGTGGCATGGGCGAAAAGAAAAGGTTGAGAACCCTTGGCGCATACGATCATCTCTCTCCATACTTTCCGGTCTCCCCGTACTATCTATCAATTCTGTTGTTGAGTTCATCCATGCCATAATGTCAAACTGTTCAGTATCTTCTCTCTTTTTGTCGTCATCTATGTATTCTTCCATCAACCATTCCTGTTGTCACGATATATTCCAGCGTTCTTCTGCTCATAACAAGCCCTAAGAAAGGGGATTGC
Organism: Oreohelix idahoensis; assembly: GCA_024509875.1. Taxonomy (NCBI): domain Eukaryota; kingdom Metazoa; phylum Mollusca; class Gastropoda; order Stylommatophora; family Oreohelicidae; genus Oreohelix; species Oreohelix idahoensis. Next base: position 90,614 of record JAMPIV010019566.1, read on the forward strand.
TACTTTCTTACACGAGGAACAAGCTTTCTTTGCGCATTGGCCTCTTTAAGGACATCTGTATTACGCTTTTTAGCTGCCAATTGTATATTTAACATTCTTCTGTAAAACCATATCTCTGTAGTCTCAACGTGTTTACTAATTGTCCATGACTCACTTCCGCATGTCAGGATAGGTTCTATACAACACTGAATAACTCTCTTTCATTGACAACGAATTGTTCATAACATAATTTTCATGTTTTAGAATGATTATATATATATAGTTCCTTAACGTTTTAGTTTGGTTTCCATTAAAAATAGTTCCCAACCCCCCCCCCCCCCACCCACCCCACAACAAAACAAAAAAAAAAAACTAAGCCCTATTTTTACAGTGTACCTGAAATCAAGACTTCTCATTAATTTATGCCGCTTCGCTGTTATTTACACAGAAGTAACCATAGCAACGTCAGACAGCATCACTCTCGATCAATGTGCGACCCCATCAACCCTCAACTCACGGCTCAGCCAGTGACGGCAGGTCTTGTGACCCCCTCCACTTCAGCAGACGGCACAAGGGAGTCCAAATGGAGGTCACCAGAAAAGGAGGGAGTCGGTGACAGGACTTCGAGGTCGGTGACAGGATTCCAAAAGTGACATTTAAAATTAAGAAGATGATGGCGATCTAAAACCTAGTAATACCAAAATAACATACAGCGATACATAAGCGAATTAACGAAATGACATAAGATGTTTATTTTTCATATGTTCGTAAGCATCGCTTTAAGGCATTCCATTTACATTTTCAAAACCTGGAACAGGGTAAAATAAACAAATCAAAATTCCAACACCAAACCATCACCACGCACACATACACATTCAACAGATGGACAGCCATACTGCTAGGAAAGGTTGAAATCAAATGAGCGGGGGGAATTGGGGGGGGGGGGGGATTTAGATACCGCCCATATGTTACCAAAAGAAATCAGGTCCAACACAAAAGTCAGAATTTTCAATTCAAACGTCGTCTGCCCTATTGTATAGCTCTGAAACATGGAGAACGACATGGAGGAGAACATGATGGAGAACAACATGGAGAACAACATGGAGGAGAACATGATGGAGAACAACATGGAGGACAACATGGAGGAGAACATGGAGGAGAACAACATGGAGGAGAACATGATGGAGAACAACATGGAGAACAACATGGAGGAGAACATGATGGAGAACAACATGGAGGAGAACATGATGGAGAACAACAAAAAAGCTACAGACTTACATAAATGGATGCGTGTGTAGAACAGAAGCACTGAAGTGCTATGACAAGATCACTAATGACAAGAACCAGGCAAGTGTCAGTAACAACAAGAGATGAGAAGAAGGCGCTGGAGATGGATAGGACACACTGAGAAAACCTGTTGATAGCATTACCAGACAATCCCTCTTCTGCAATCCCCAGGGTCAGAGAGGCAGAGGAAGACCAAAGAAAAAACAGAACAGAGCTGCAGACAGACATGACGAGGGTAAAGAAGGCATGAAAAGACCTTGAGCGGATGGCATGGGACAGAAAGACTTGGCATAAGTTTGTAGAAGGCCTAAACTCGTTTGGGAGTTGAAACGTGAAAGGTGAAAGAAGAAGAATATGTTACCGGCACCCGAGAGACGAGTAAAGAGTAGTTTGCTGAAACCTACCAAGCATGTCGTTAAAGGTGACTAAGGAGGTTTGGACACTGGACCGGCTACTCCACCATGTATAAACTTTAAGCCAAAAATAAACTTGTATGGACAAGTCAACGAAAGTAAACAATTAAAATTCCACTCCGTCATTCAAGACGGGAAAAGGTCTTCTATAGGGAATGACCTTGAGCAGATGGCAAAGGACAAGAGGACTCGGCATATATTTGTTTAAATCCTATGCTCCGTAGGGAGATGAAGGTCAATGATGATGATGATGACGCAGGTGATTACACTCAGTGATATAAACAGGAGCGAAACATTGTAAAACTGTCAAGAGGATGTTTACCAAAGTGTTTTACATGACTTGAGTGCTAGACACAAGCACCCTTACAACAAAATGATATAGAGACAACTTACGCAACGGCGAAGTCTATTATAACGGCTACATTCAAGTCCAAATGGGAAAGAGAGCACCCGGGCCATTTGAAAAATGATGCATATCATCAACTATCCAGGAAAGAACAGGTCATCATTTTTCGGCTACGCACTGGACACAACAGATTGAGATACCATCTATACCACAAATTCAAGCTTGGTGCAACAGATCTCTGCACCTGCGGTACCAGCCCGATGACGGTCGAACACCTCCTGCAGTATTGCCCAGCCTACAGTAATGAACGGAGTAGCATATGGCAACAACCCACTTCTGTCAACGAAAAACTGTTTGGAGATGTCGGGAACCTTGAGTTGGCTACTGCCTTTATTAGAGTCATAAATGTGGAAGTCTGAAGGCGAACGAGGAAGAAGAAGAAGAAGACACAAGCACAACCTTATATTAGTCGTCATTGACGGAATACCTAATGTACTAATAGGCATATTCTTTCTCTGTCTCATCAGAAATCCCCGAGGTCCAGACGGGGCTTTGCACAAACCTTCATGAAACAAACGTACATGTACTGACTGAAGCCTGCGTGGAAGCAGAAGAGGGGGTAGACCAAAGAGAACCAGGAGAAGAAAGGACCAAAATGGAAGCCAACGCAAATAGAAACTGGAGACGAAGACGTCCGAAAAATCGAGATCAACGGCTGGCAATAACAGCAGTCCTATATTCCATTGGGAACGACAAAACGGATGAAAGCCGTGCTACATTATAAGTGTGTGTCCTCCAGCGCAAGCGTGCCGGTAACATATGAAAACTGTAAGCTCAATCGAATTAATCTGTATCATATTATTAACAGTATAATATTAATATTGTAACAGCGAGTTAATCTGTGCTATGACAATCATCATCATCAGGTGCTATCTCAACATCGAAGGTCGGCTGCAATGGATATCTAACGTCTTCTGTCTGTTGTCTTGACGTGCACTTTGATAGATTCTTTCCTGTCCATCTCTTGATGTTATTTTCCCACTTATAGCGCCGTCTTCTTCTTGCACGTTTGCCTTCAACTCTGCCTACTATTATGGTCTTCAGTAAGGTGTTATGTCTCTTTACATGACCAAAATATTTCAGCTATCTAATTTTGATCTCCTTCATTAATTCTCCTTTCGTTCCTATGTTTTCTAGGATCTCTTTATTTGTTTTCTTCTCTTTCCAAGAGATGTGCCTCATGCTTCTATATATCCACATCTCAAAGGCCTCAACTCTTTCCTCTAACTGCTTGTTCATTGTTCATGCTTCTACATTATACAATAATGAAGAGTATATAGCATTTGGTGATTGTCAGCTATGACAACACTCTTCAATGACTCACTAAGACAGTCAACCCCAATATAAAATGTAATACAAGTCTATCACAGCCGTCATATTGAACGAACAGAAAAAGCAAAGTGTAGCCAATTTCATATTATCTTCTATGACCTTTAACAATAGAATGACCTCGTCCAGGACACCTGATCTACTGGCCGCTAAACGGTTCATGGTCCTCATTGCCAACGGGATGGAGTTAATGAACCACCATTAACCAGGCTAAGATAATTCACAAGGACTCAGTTTACACTGTGAGTACCTCGGGGGTGAGATGACGTTGAACGGCAAGTGAGGCGGGGTCACTCGTAAAATCAATACAGACGGCTCAGAATTACCCTCCGGCAATCTGTGAGAAGCAGCTAGGCAAGCAGGAGCCCCGGCAGTTATCGATATCTTTTTTATGCCAGTGTCTTATGCTACAGCACTTAATGGTAACTCGCTAGACGACGAAACTTATTATATCACCCGGGGAACGCCTACATACAATAGCACGCGATGGATAAACTTTAGTAAGGTAACAAAGAATATTCACGTGCACTGAGTAAACTTGATGGAAGACAATAAAGAACACTGACGTGCAACGGAAAAAAAAACACTTGATGGAAAGGAATAAAGAACACTGACGTGCAACGGAAAAAAAAACACTTTATGGAAAGGAATAAAGAACACTGACGTAGGCTGGATGGCGTTGATGGAAGGGAATCATCAACATTAACGTACAATGGATAAATTTGATGGAAGGTAATAAAGAACAATGAATACACTAGATGGACATGAACAAAGAACACTGGCGTACAATTGATAAACGTAATACAGTCGTGGCCAAAAGTTTAAGACCACCTAGTAAAAAATGGATATTTTCATTGTACTACAGATTGTTGCATCATCCGCTATTTTAGGACACACTAAAAGCAATCATTGCAGTCTATTGCATCATCCTAACAATATAAAATGTGAAAACACAGACTGTTGCTGTATTTAGTGTCTTTTGGTTGCTTCAAGGGTATTATCTCTGGATTTTATGTTCGCAAGTAAAAAACCGGCAAAATCAAGGGGGTGACATTAAAAAACCGGCTGTTCCTAGAGTCGGAGGACTGTGTCTCGCAGATTAGTGGATGAGTTTGGACTAAAATCATACAAACCTGCCCGAAAACCCACATTAACACCAGAAATGAAAAAGAAGAAGTCTCTAGGGGTTGTTTTTCTAGGACGATCACTTCTCTTTCTGTCAGAAAAGTACCGTCCAATTGGTACCTGGGGATCGCATTGTGAACTGCCGTCTTGCTACAGCTAATTCGAACAGAAATATCACGTTCTGTGTACCCTTCTACACGTAATGTCACTATATGAGCTCCTTGAATGGTTGAAAGTGTCGGTTTTTTGCCTATTTTCTTGCGAACATAAAATCCAGAGATAATACCCTTGAAGCAACCAAAACACACTAAATACAGCAACAGTCTGTGTTTTCACATTTTATATTGTTAGGATGATGCAATAGAATGCAATGATTGCTTTTAGTGTGCCCTAAAATAGCGGATGATGCAACAATCTGTAGTAGTATGGAAATATCCATTTTTTACTAGGTGGTCTTAAACTTTTGGCCACGACTGTAGACGGCAACAAAGAACACTGGCGTACAATGGATACGCGTAAGGGACGGGAATAAAGAACGCTGGCAAACAATGGATACACGCAGGGCCGGATTGAGGCTAACTGATGCCCTAAGCACAGCCCAACAATGGTGCTCCCCTTGACCTTCCATTGCTCAACAGAGATGACATTAAGACTCAATAAGAGCTGAAGGTGAAATAAGAGATTGAAAAATTCAGTTTTCTTCCAGGCCAGGCACCATAACTATATTAAATAAAAACTTTTTTTAAATTTTATTTAACACCAAATAGAGTGAGCAATATACGCAAATTATTTACTTACTTGCAATAACCCGTCAATAATGACGAAGTAAATCAACAATTGTAATATATTTTTTAAATATTTTTTTATTCAATATAAAAGTTATTTGATGACAACATTTTTATGTGAAAGTGCGTGGATTTGTTTCAAAGAATGTTCCCTGATAAAGTGTTTTTAACAAAAACTTTCAAGTTTTCATGATTGGTTCCTCGGGTGAGGGCGACATAGAGCTGGCCGTGTCCGAAAATAGGTTCAGGAAGGAAAACTCCTACGTGATCAAAAGATTGTTCTTGCGCCTTATTGATCGTCATTGCAAATGCTAAAATCAATGGGAATTGACGACGTCGCATCCTAAATGGCAAACTGCGCTCACTCGGTTCTAAGTCTACTTACTTAGTCGTTCCCCTTCTACCGTGAGGTGTAGAGGTTTGGAAGAGAGAGCGCCAGACTATTCTATCAGCTGTCTTCTTCCTGGCCTGGTTCCATTCTAGTCCTCGGTCCTTCAAAGATTGTCTAATGTTGTCCTCCCAGCGGACTCTGGGTCGTCCTGAAGGTCTGGATCCCTGGCTCTTTGTTTCCCATGCTTGTCGTGGTAGCCGATCTTCTCCCATTCTGCAGACATGGCCAAACCATCTTAGTTGGGACTGTTCTATTTGGGTCTGCAGCGGGTGGGATTTTAGGCCTTGACGTATCGTCTGGTTGCGGACCATGTCTCTTCTTGTTACTTCAACCACCTTCCTCAGATACCTCATTTCTGAGGTTTGGATCTGGCTTTTGTGGGTTGTAGTTATTGCCCATGACTCGCATCCATATGTCAAGACTGGGACATAGGTGGAGCGGTATACAGCCATCTTCGTTTTATTACCAACCTCTTTCTTGCTGAGGAATCCTCGATTTATGGCCTGAAAAAGTCTCCCAGCCGCTGCTTTTCGAGTGGCCAACTCTTCTTTGATGCCTCCCTTTCGGTCTATAATAGCTCCGAGATATTTAAAGTGGTCGACCTGCTCCAGGACCTGTTCTCCCAACTTAATCTGATGTTTTCTTTCTTCTCGTGATATCACCATGGATTTTGTTTTAGAGCTGCTTATGACCATCCCTCTCTTCTCCAGCTCTTCCTTCCAGACTTGCAGGTTGGATTGGAGATGTGTCTCTGATTTTCACTCAGCTGCCTGAGTGTGAAGATTAGGTCTTGAGTACTTCGGTTTGCTCGAAATCCGCACTGGGCTTCATCTAATTGTGGCTCAGCTAGGCATCGGAGTCTCTGCTCTAGGATTCTAGAGTAGATTTTACCAGGGACACTGAGAAGGGATATGCCTCTGTGGTTTCCACATTGTCGATTGTCACCCTTTTTGAAAATCGGTGTTATGATGGCAATCTCCCAATCCTTTGGTATGGCCTTGTTGCACCACGCTGCCTGTAGGACCCTTAGGAGTAATAGGTCGCCTGATGCTCCCATGTACTTAACCATTTCTGGTGTTATACCATCATGCCCTGCTGCTTTGCCCATCTTGATTTTCTCCAGTGCTGCCTTCAGTTCTTCCATATTTATGTCATCTTCACCACCATTGGTTTTCTCTTCTGTGCTAGTGGTTATCATTTCTGATGCTTGACCTTGCTCACCATCAAGGAGTTCTGAGAAATATTCTTTCCATCTTTCCATTACTTCCTTCGGGGCAGTAAGCAATTTGCCTTGCTTGTCCTTTATAAATTTAAGAGGGCATTGTTTTTCCTTCCTCATGTTCTTTAGGGTCTTATAGAACAATTTCTGGTTTTCTTGCGCATCTTTTTCTAGCTTTTCTCCAAATTCTTCCCAGGACTTCTGTTATGCTGCTAGCACCGTGTGGCGTGATGGCCACTGACTGCTTTGACGGTCGGCGGCTAAGGATCAAAGAAGAAGAAGAACCTTGTTCTTTGCTTCTGTTCTGAGTATCACATATTCTCTATATTTCTCCATTTGTCCTGCTGTGTTTTTAGCTCCTAAGTATTGTTTCCATGCCATTTTCTTCTCTCTTATTTTCTCTTTGACTTCCTCTGTCCACCAAGGTGTCCTCTTTCTCTTGTTCCCAAGTCGGACTTCACCACATGCTTCTGCAGCAGCTGTCTTTATGATGTCCTTGAATTTAAGCCACAGGGTTTCCAAGTCATCAGGTTGTTTTTCTGTGTTTCTCACCGCTGTAGCAACAAGCCCCTGATATCTGGTCTTAATTTCTGGCTCTTTCAGCTTGTAGGTCTTAATGCTCATTTCTTCCGTTCGTTTACTTGATTTCTTGCGTGGTGCTGGGCAGTTCCTAGGCTGAGCAACTCTTTCAGTTGTTCTTTTGATTGTAAGCAGGTAGTGATCACTTCCAATCTCTGGCCCCCTCCAGACTCTAGCATCCCGGACATATTTGAATGAGCTCCTCCTAACAATGGCATAGTCGATCACTGACTTCTCATTCTTTGTTGGTTCACACCTAGTGTATGCCTGTATGCGCTTATGGGGGAACTTTGTGTTGGTAATGATCAGATTCTGCTCACTGCAGAATCTGAGGAGTCGCTTTCCATTGTCATTGAGAGTATCTTCTCCATATCTTCCGATAACTCCACCCCATCTAGCATGGTCATTTCCAACTCTGGCATTGAAATATCCGAGCATGATAATTTCATCTAGGCAGTCATCCACTGTCCTTTGAAGCAGCTCGAAGAATTCTTCCTTGACCTCTGCTCTCTCATCCTCATTTGGCCCATACACTATGACCAGGTTGACTATGGTTTCTCCTTCTTTTAGTTTTACAACCATAATGCGCTCCGAGACAAAGTTCCATCCCTTGATACTATCTTTCTGGTTTTTGGCCACAATGCAACGGTTCTAAGTCAATGCGAGGAATTAAGACTCGTTCTCCCTTATTACTGCCAGTGATAATTTCTGCATCAATGGAATTCCGATGCAAGACTTATATGACCAAACGCGTGCCATTCAATAGTCCGTTTTTTGCGTTCAGATTTCGCAATAGCATGATACATGCAGCAACCTTTAATTTCAGCAAATGATGTGGCATTCCTGATGGGCACTGCTCGTTATGGAACTCGGTTGGGAAATCAGCTGCGTCGTTGGGATCATCGGAAATCATGGTATCTATGCTTCAATAAACCGTTTCATTTCCAGCGAGTAGCTCCAACAATAAGTCTGCAAAACTTAAAATTTTGTCTTGAAGAAACAATCATAAAACTTACATTTTCAGGTTATTTTTAACAAAATGATGAGTTAAATCCGTTTCCGGAATGAAACTGGGTTCTACAATCAAAAACTTACATTTTATTCATATATAACTGTCACTCACTTTGTGTTGCAGAATTCACCGACTTTTCTTTGAGTGTTACTATTTTCGGGAGAGCACATATAAGGGAAACAATACAATTAATGTCTAACTTTCAACTACAGTTGCATCCCTTAGATGTGACCGACGTACAAACGGCGAGAATTATGGAGTTTGATGACTAGCAACAACCCGTCAAAATTGACAGGTTTTTAATTGCAGCCATCTTATAATTTTGATCCATAATAATAAGTCTGCAATACTTTAAATTAAAATTTTATCTTGAAGAAACAATCAAAAACTTACATTTTAAGGTTATTTTTAAGAAAATGATGAGTTAAATCCGTTTCCCGAATGAAACTGGACAGAAGAGTATCTTGATTGTCTGTTGATTTAATCTGCATCTCCGCACCTTCCTGTCTCCAGTTCATGTACTGTTTATCAATTGTGTTGTTGGCTTCTTTCCATAATCAAACTGTTCATGCACACCGTCATTTGCGCACTTTTCTATTTTCGGGAGAGTACATATAAGGGAAACAATACAATTATTGTCTAACTTTCAACCACAGTTGCACCCCTTTGCTGTGGTTGAAAGTTAATGTACTCTCTCGAAAATAGAAAAGTGCGCAAATGACGGTGTGCATGATGTTACCGACCGACGTACTTACGGCGGGAATTATGGAATTGGATAACTAGGGAAACACGGCAGATAAGGGCAATTACTAAAAAATTTGACTAAAGTCGAATGTGGCAGTGAAAGAGTTAAGGGCATGGTAGCTAGGGGACAAAACTCTGTGATGCCCCCCTTACCTTAGTGCCCTAAGCACGTGCTTATTTTGCTTAATGGTTAATCCAGCCCTGGATACACGTAAAGGATGGGAATAAAGAAGACTGGCATACAAGTGATAATCTTGATGGAATGAATAAAGAAGACATTTACCATGGATAAACGTAATGGAAGGGAACAAAGAAGACTGGCGTACAATGGATACGCGTAATGGACGGGAACAAAGGACACTGGCTTATAATGGATACACGTAATGGACGGTAATAAAGAACACTAGCGTACAATGGATACACGTAATGAACAGGAATAAAGAACGCCGGCATACAATGGTTACACGTAATGGATGGGAACAAAGAAGACTGGCGAACAACGGATAATCTTGATGGAAGGAATAAAGAAGACATTTACAATGGATAAACGTAATGGAAGGGAATAACGTAAATTGACTTACAATGGATAACTTTGATGGCAGGGAATAAACAACACTGGCGTACAACTGATAGACTTGATGAAAGTGAATACAAACTACTAACATACAATGGATTACTTGATAGAAGTAAATAAAGTATACTGGCATAGCAACTAATTTACCTGCAATAACTTAACTCGGAGTAGTATCTAGTTCTATTACTGTGACGGTTAAAAAAAAAAAAAAACCAAAGAAAATTAGTAAAGCTCTACTCTGCGTTAAATCCAATTCAAACAACGCGTTAATTAATGCCTACGAAATAAATTTAACGTTATCTTTGTTTACCGAGCGGGAAGGACCAGGGCTGAAAAGAATCGCATATACTGGGTTCTCACTACGTGTGAATGAAATTACCTCGCTATCACCCACGTGTTTATATTTAATGAACAATTCAATTCATGCGAAACAAAATTGTACTACCCCCCAACCAACAATTTGTTTCCACGTTCGCTACCTAGGATCGATCAACCTGCGATCGATCTGCAATATCTCATTTTAAAGGGCGTAGTAGCATATATACTACAGGGTGACTGAAAAATCATTTCATATTTTAAAATTACCTTTTCACTCCTATCCAACTAATTTATATGAAACAAACATCCAAATAAAGATAATCAACTGCCATTTGTTTACATCACATGATATTCTGCATAAACATTACAACTTAGCGTGAGATCCAGTTTGTTTAACACATGATTTCTGAGCGGGCAACAATCTGTGCTGTCTCCTGTAACGTCAGTTTATTTTCCATTATAGATGTTATTACATTTTATGTTGTTTCTGTAATTAAACAATAAGAAAATAAAACTTATTTGTCAAATGGTAGTTACTGTTTCTTGTTGTAACACGTGGTTCATGTACATCCAATAGATACAAGTGATGATATAATAATTTAAAAAATAATAAGTGACTTGCCAACAACACAGTTGTATGCTAACAACAACACATACTAAGATGTTAGCAGCACCAACACTATTGCTAGCAGTATGAACAAAGCCAACAGTCTATGCATATAGCACATACAATGATGTTAACAGCATCACACTATTGCTAACAGTATGAACAAAGCCAACAGTACATGCTAACAACACATACTATGATGTTGACAGCACCACACTATTGCTAGCAGTATGAACAAAGCCAACAGTCCATGCTAATAGCACATACTATGATGTTAATAGCATCACATTATTTCTAACAGTATGATCAAAGCCAACAGTACAGGCTAACAACACATACGATGATGTTAACAGCACCACATTATTGCTAGCAGTATGAATAAAGCCAACAGTACATGCTAACAGCACACACTATGATGTTAAAGCACCAACACTATTGCTAGCAGTATGAACAAAGCCAACAGTACATACTGTCGTAGATTTTGGATAGGAGAATTAAGACTTGGGTTTGGTCCCTTCTGAATAGGTTTGAATAGGTGATTGGCACCGTGAGAATTAGTAAAAACAATAGAATTTCCACACAGGTGAGATGATAGACTGTGGTATAGAGGCTGTCGCTGAAAGCAAAAAGAATTCTTCTCTCTCTCACCTATCCTCTACGACGGCTTTTACAGAGTCCGACAGTCTAAACCACATATATATTACATATAATTATATCTACTCACGGGCACGCACATACACGTGACGACAGTTAAACACACAGACTTGGAAAATCTATAACAATGATTATGCAGATAATTGGGATCGAGCTGACCAACGCACTGATTTTTTTGTTCAAGAGAGATATTTTAATTATCATATCAAAATTTCTCACAACACCAAAAATTACATAAAGGAAGCATACATATAGACATAAAAATTCAAATGAATTTCTACCAGGATTATAGACCCGTTATGATATTAACTCTAGGTTTAGCCCACAGCCCCGTTAAGATGACAGATGATGGCCCAAAGAGTTATAGATGCATGTGGTTAGGGTCTAATATTGTTCCCCTTTGAAGGTATAGACTGACTTTGACAGCAGTATCTATTCTAAAGGAACACGTTACTTAAGCAGCAAATCTCGCCTAAGGAAAAAGCAAATATAACAAGTGAGTGTATTATACAACGAACATCCTTCCGTCACTTTCACTCGGTTCTTTCATCAGGGCCCTGATATACTTACAATCGTGTTGTGGTTTCGCCGGCTGGCGCAAATTTTGGACACTCACACTTTTTATCTGTTACTGTCGTTTAATGAAACAGATCCCAGCTCTGCAGATTTGTTTGTTGGTTTCATCAAAATGGATCTGGGGAGCGTCTGCTTCAGGCGATAGTTATTTCAGACTAAAGTTAATGTCACTTAACTCACGAGGTAAGAATTAGGCTTAAACGAGCACAAAATGTCAGAACACGAAGTTTCCCTTAATTAGGAAGATGACCGGTGGACAACTTCTCTCCAAAAACAGAAAATCTTAGTTCCTCACTCAATTGTCAACAATGTCGGAAAGTTAATGTTATTGATTGTAATTATTCTCGCCGCCAGGCAGAAAATTTACGTAGAGTTTATGGAAGAAATTAAGATCTGGTTCACAGGCCCAGTATTGATCATTACAGTCTTTGAAAACCCGTTAGTGGGATATAGTATTTCTGTCTAACTCTGTTTGCACATGCACTGTCAGATCAGTGTTACTTGAGAAACCCACGTGGTTCAAAATAAGGACTGTCTATTTCTTCACAAGTGTGAACTCTTATTAAATGCTGGTAAAGTTCGGGTCACCACAGTATTTCACTGTATAAAAGGAAAAGCACATATAAATCATTTACATTAAGTACCCAATATAACTTACATTTTTAAACTGCAAGCGTACCGCTTGACTTATCATTTAAATTTCCCGTAAAGTAAGTTATGTAAATAAAATCAAACATCATGAATTAGAAAATACATACATATTTCGTCAACACTCAATGATGTATCTAGCGTTATAAGTTAGTTTTAAAATAGATTCTCTCGTCTGATTATTTAGAAGTTAAATTAAATTTCTTTATTAGCCGACTGAATTTAAGCAAGAAATATAATTTCTGTTTTCCACTGTAACTCGTCACTATAAATAATACAGACTAGATAAATTAAGCACTCTGCACAAAATCTAACTAGTGAAATAAAATCGGCAATTTAACACTTAATCACTTCACAAAATACTAGATAATAATATATTTACCTCAAACACAGCACTACAGGATATCGCACAAATAAGAATTATACGCTTATATTTATGGAAGTCTAGAAGTTCGACAAATTGTCGCAACAAACTAAGAAACTTCGCTTATACAGCTCTACTCTTCGCGAACCACCTGTCTACTGCGAATATTGAGAAAGAATGAAAATAAAGTTTCAAACTAGGTTTAATATCTGAAACAGATAAAGGATGAACTATTTCCCCAACCCTGATCTCTCCCCTTCTCATAACACCTACGTTTCACTTAGAAGCATGTCGTAACTGTCACCGGTGCGATTTCGCACCTTCGTTAACAAACTGACCGGGAAAAGCGCGTGTCAGTTGCAAATCTCAGACAACCGTCTGCACTGGGCGAAAGCGTGTTGGCAGTTTTAGCACCTACGTTTAGAATGACCAACAGTGAGTGCCGTGTCAGGTAGCGATTTTACACTTCGCCGAGAAATTCAGCCTGGGAAAACGCCTTTGACAGGTGAAATTTGCAGACGATAAGTCGGCCCTATTTCTAAGTATGAAGCACATTCACAGTTTCGTCCTCTGACATCTACGTAATAGAATTACGTATCCCAGTATGAGAAAAACACAAGGTAAAGTTTGAGGATACTGAAGAAAATATTTTTCGCAAACAAGTGATGCGAAAAATACAGGAAAAACAAGAACGGAAAGATAATAAAATAAAAGGATGCGGGTGAGAGAATAGGAAGAAGATGTAGGCAATTTAATGATATAAAGACCTACGTGACACATACTAACAACACATACTATGGTGTTAACAGCACCACACTATTGCTAACAGTATGAACAAAGCAAACAGTACATGCTAACAGCATATACTATGATGTTAACATCACCACACTATTGCTAACAGTATGAACAAAGCCAACAGTACATGCTAACAACACATACTATGTTGTTAACAGCATCACACTATTGCTAACAGTATGAACAAAGCCAACAGTACATGCTAACAACACATACAATGATGTTAACAGCATCACACTATTGCTAACACTATTGTATGAACAAAGCCAACAGTACATGCTAACAACACATACTATGATGTTAACAGCACCACACTATTGCTAGCAGTATGAACAATGCCAGTTGTATGCTAACAACACACACTATGCTGTTAACAGCACTAACACTACGCTAGCAGTATGAACAATGCCAGTTGTATGCTAACAACACACACTATGATATTAACAACACTACGCTAGCAGTATGAACAATGCCAGTTGTATGCTAACAACACACACTATGATATTAACAGCACCACACTACGCCAGCAGTATGAACAATGCCAGTTGTATGCTAACAACACACACTAAGCTGTTAACAGCACTAACACTACGCTAGCAGTATGAACAATGCCAGTTGCATGCTAACAACACACACTATGATATTAACAGCACCACACTACGCCAGCAGTATGAACAAAGCCAATTGTATGCTAACAACACACACTAAGCTGTTAACAGCACTAACACTACGCTAGCAGTATGAACAATGCCAGTTGTATGCTAACAACACACACTATGATATTAACAGCACCACACTACGCCAGCAGTATGAACAATGCCAGTTGTATGCTAACAACACACACTATGCTGTTAACAGCACTAACACTATGCTTTTATAGCAGTATGAACAAAGCCAACAGTTCATCATTCACTGTTTGCCTGTTTTCTCCTTAAGCTGCATGAGAACCATCACTGTAGCTGGTCTTGTAGAAAGCCTACATACGAAGGACGGTCAAAAAGTAATGCCTCGTAATTTTTAATTTCATTCAATAGGCAAGAAAACAGATAAAATTCACATTGAAATGTAGCCCCAAGTCTGAACTTCAAAAATTTATTTCTCAATGTAGTCTCCGTTATTTGTTACAGTTTTTTGTCCATCTTCTCACAAGGGCATGTATCCCTGCACGGTAAAAATGTGTGTCCTTTTTCCTAAACCACTGGCGTACGGCGCGTTTAAGGGTCTCGGTGTCCTCAAAGTGATGTCCGCGAAGATCTTCTTTCAGTGGTCCAAACAGATGGAAGTCAGAAGGTGCAAGATCGGGACTGTAAGGGGGATGTGGTAATAATGTCCAGCCAAATTCTACAATCGCATCAATGGTGAGTTTAGCGGTGTGTGGCGTGGCATTATCGTGCAACAGTAGTGCAGTTCTCTGATCTTTTAATGGGTAAAGTCGCCGAAGACGACCTCTAAGCTTCTTCAAAGTTTCAATGTAACTGCAAAATTCTGTTTGACTGGGAGATGTAAAAGGTTGTTCAGTGTAAATGCCCAGATGTAACGTACTGTTTTGATGTGTTATGAATGTTAGTACGTTGAGCGTGTCGTGTTGTCCTGGACAGTACCAAGTAGTAGCAAGGAATTAGGTCACTAGCGTGAGGTGCCGCCAGGGTATAGTAGACACATACATAATGTCAGTATTCCTGTAGATTCAGACGTGTAGTACTTGTATTACAATGTGGTTGATTGTGTAGGTGAGTAGATAACAGTGCTGATAACACGAAGGCCGTATAAGGCTCTTGGACGTCTTTACATTAACTCACACAACCACAAGTAGAAGTCAGTGAAGTAGGGAATGCTGCTGACGTTTACAATATTTATTCATGACATACGATAATACGATGATGATGGACGAAACAGTCAATAGTATAAGATCGTGGACATAATATGTGTAGTTACAAAGGTCAGCTTCAGGCATCACAGATCCCAGACATGTAACAATGTCTTGATCAATGTTTACTGTTTATGCAATAGCTCTAATCTCTGACTGAGCCCCGTCAGGTAAGCCCTAGCAAATATATTGCGTAGTACGGGCGATATCAGTTATTTAAACAAAGTCAATGCCATTGTCATACGATTAGCAAAAGACTTCAGACTGGCCTCACATGCCAGATACTTCATTCTGGTGAAGAATATTGGCCGTAAACACGGACCAATATGATGACAACGAAATCAGACCGCAGGTCGCGGGCCTCGATAATCAGGTCACTCTCAGTTTACACAAGCTTCTGAGATTAAATATATTTTCTGCCAAACCATATTCCGCCTGCATTGCGGATCCATAAAGATGATTCCTAGGCTTATGTATGTAACGGGTCAACTTAGACCTAGTCTTTCAAATATGAAGCCATACTGGAGTACAGTATAATAACTCCTTGTGAGCATCGCTCACTATGTCGCCATCAGCGATAAATGTACCTGTAAGATCTAAACGAGACGAAAAGATCGAATAATGTTTCAGTTACCTTCTTAAAGAATCCTTACACTCTAAGGTAACAAAACACAGCCAATACTGGCATAAAGAAACACTCAGGGACGGAAGAATGACAAAACAGTCATTCCCAGAATTTCCAATCCCTATCGAAAACTTGGCAGAGAGAAATCTACGGATCGGTACATCCGTTCTAAGCCTCAGGTACGCTCTCTCTGAATCAGTCTCCCGGTTTTTGCCGCCAAGACCCGCGCATGCCCAAAGAGCATGGACCAGATCGAGGCAAACCCAGACCAGGCGTTTCCGCCCAAACGGGTGATAAAGATACTCCGTATATGATCCTATAAATAGACTTAAGACATGTCAACTATAAGACATTGCCTGAGACAGGACAACATAAGACAGGAGAAGATAATCACCAGTCAAACCTGTCACAGAAAGATAATAAACATTTATCTCTCTTTGATCGCATTAAACCAAACATACATTAGGTTGGCGTTTTTTCCACCGTCAAAAATGACGGCAACAGTAACGGTCTGCATTCACCGTGTTTCCCTGTTCCAAGAAGTCGAGAAGAATCACACCCTTCTCATCCCAAACGGAGGCCATAACTTTCCCTACAGATGGTGAACTTTTGAACTTCTTTCTTGTCGGCGATGTTGTGTGATGCCATTCCATTGACTGCCTCTTGGATTCTGGTTAAAAAAAAATGAACCCAAGTCTCATCACCTGTCACAATATTCGATAAAAACTCTTCTCCTTCAGTTTCGTAACAGTGCAGGAGGTTGATGGCTATGGTTTTCTTGTTTCTTTATGTCTATCTGTCAACATTCTGGGTACCCACCGTGCACAAACTTTTGAATAATCCAGGTCTTTAATGATGTTCTGGACACTGCCTTTACTAATGGACAACATGAAAGAAAGTTCATCCAGTGTTACCCGACGGTCACCACGATTGATGCCATCAACTCGATGAATGTTGTGTGGAGTCACTGCGGTAGACGGACGGCCAGTCCGCTTTGCGTCAGCCATTGAGGATTGACCTACTTCAGCTTCGTCACAACGATGTACCCAACGTCGGACAGTGCTAACATCCACTGTTGAATCTCCATAAACATTCTTCAAACATTCGTGGATGCGAATTGGGGTCTCGCCTTCAGCATTGAGGAATTCTATGACATAACGTTTTAACCGAACGTCTTTGGCAGCCATTTTTAAACTGTTACAGTGGTGCCACCTGTTACTGAAACAGGTTGGTAATGCTATACAGTACAGAAGAGTGTTTGAGGAATCCTGCTAAATTTACAAATTGCACACTGATGCAGTATTTACATACATAAAAAATAAGAGGCATTACTTTTTGACCTTCCCTCGTACATAGCAGTCATAAGCTCTTGCCCGGTGATTTCTGTAGCAATGTGTTTTACATGAGATGGTTGCCATCCCTATGGACAACCCCATGTTAGTTGCCTTACGATATATGCCCGAGGAAGCAGTTGACACATTCGTTCGTTATCTCTTCCATGACCCCAGCGAACTACACATTATATACACAATGAAACAGTCATCGCAACGTTAAGAGTACAAATAGCACAGCGTAGTCCTCCAGGGGTGTCCGAGGAAACATTGAACGTACAGAACTACGACTGCTACCGCTGGCATGCCGTAAGAGGCAGTTATTATTGAGGATTGTGCCTGGGACTGGCAACCTCATGTAAAACAAATCGCTGCAGAAACACCTGCTACAATACACGGAGGCTGTCATCCAGGATTACTGCAAGGAGGCGCAGCTACAGTGGAGGCCCCGTGCTCGACAAAGAGCAAAAATAACACAAAAAAACAACATCATCAGCAGCAGCACCAACAACAACAAACGAAGAGCACATGTAATGTTAATAATACATACAACGCAAACAAATAGTATGCCAATGCACCCAATGAAGGCAAGACTAGATGATCTGGCATTGGGACGTCTAAAGCGTAGCAGCTTTGTGCATCGGGGAAAAAGACTTATAAGACAGCATCAAGAAGACCTATCCATGAAGACAACACCACTGAAGCCCACCCTATACCCTGTACCATGGGAGCAAGCCAGCAGTGCCCTCCAAATTAATACATCAGTCAGTGGTCTCACAAGTGGATATGAGTATAATGATCTGCAAAAACGAACTGCTACATTGAGTATGATCCAAGAAAGCTATCCCGATCAATCATGGATACATGCCTATACAGATGGATCAGCAACTAATGCTGTTAGGAATGGAGGTGCCGGTATCTTTATCTCATATCCTGACAACCACTATGAGACTAGGCACATTCCCACTGGTAAATTCTGTTCCAACTATACAGCTGAGGTTCAAGCTCTAGAGCAAGCTGCAAATATGATTTATAACACCAACTCTGACTGCCACCGGTAGTCATCCTCACAGATGCACTGTCTGTCCTGCAAGCTCTCAAGGGTGGTAAACTCCCGCATCTGAGAAATGAACTAAACAAGGTAGCTGCCAAAAAGAGAACCATACTTCAGTGGGTACCATCTCATTGTGGTGTACCCGGAAATGAAAAGGCAGATAAACTTGCAAAAAAGGGAGGAGAATGTGAACAAGAAGATAATGAAGTCACATACTTTGAGAAAAAGAGAGCTATCCAGACTATCAGAAGAGAACAGAACCAACCCAAAGACGACTATCACACTCTCGACCGGCAGGGACAGATAACTATTTTTCGACTCAGGACAGGGCATAACAAACTGAATAAACACATGCACAAGCTACGATTGTCTGCTTCACCACTGTGCACATGTGGATTAAACGAACATACTGCTGAGCATGTTCTACAGGACTGTCCTCTGTATGACCAGTTAAGAAAGATATACTGGCCCAATGACTCAACACTAAACTCAAAGCTATATGGAGTTAAAGAGGAACTTCAAACAACAGTCGAATTCATCATGAGAACTCGTCTGACGGTGTAATCATCAAAGATGCGATCGCAAGAAGAAGAAGAAGAAGCAAACAAATATAGTACGCTGACATTATATGCAACGACCTCATCATGTAAAACCAATTGCTTTGGAAATCACCACTGCAATAGCACATTAATGCAGTAGTGCAGGCTTCCTGCAAGGAAACCAACCACAGTGGTGATACCATGCTCCATAGGTGTGACGATACGGTTGTGCGATCTCACGTCCACTCCGTCAGTAACACTTTGTTCTTCATTTTTCTCTTCCTCTCACTCATCGCTTTTATTTGGCATAATTTTTGCCCTTTCATTCATTATTATGTGGCATATTTTATGCACCACATTTTTCTCTCTATGCTGAATCTAGCAGGGGAAAGTTTATAACACTCCACTCCCCTACAGAAGTATTTGCTATAGGACTGTCTTTATCTTGTTTACCACTCCTCAGACGTATTTACGTTCTACCAGGTGAACTGTGGAATTATCGTAACAATACCCAGTCATCAGATCGGTCACCCGCTTTTCTCTTTGAATCCGTCTGGCCACCTTTGGAAACGTGTCGGTCCAACATTTGACCCCAGTGAAAAGCTGCTGATCATGTTGACACAAGCTTGTATGGTGCGTACGATGAAAGAAGATAACATTGTCTGACCAGACATCTGTCTGGCGGAGGCACGCAGGTAAAGGCAATAATTGGATAACCTGTCGGGGTAGACATCTTGGCGGAAGACATTACGCCAGGAAAACATGGTCACAATAATTGTGGGAGGCAGATAGATGCAACCGGAACAATATTACGTCTTATTATAAAGAGGTTACGCGTGGATATTAAACTTAATATTTTGAAACACGTGAGAGTATTATTTTTTTTCGAATTTGAAAAGCCCCTACCCAAGTAGTTCTGAACGAGATTCGATTTGATTGGTTCATTGTGATGAGCTGAAATATACAATGTATTCTATTGGAACACTAGTCGGAAGTGCAATCTGTGATTTGCACTAAGAACTGAGAATATAGTGTGATGAAAACACAGATCTCACAGAGAGACTGCAGCGC
The DNA here is from genome assembly GCA_024509875.1 of Oreohelix idahoensis. Taxonomy (NCBI): domain Eukaryota; kingdom Metazoa; phylum Mollusca; class Gastropoda; order Stylommatophora; family Oreohelicidae; genus Oreohelix; species Oreohelix idahoensis. Next base: position 110,906 of record JAMPIV010019566.1, read on the forward strand.
ACAAGTCATATCAGCGACTCCTTAAAGCCAGAAAGAAAAAGGAGACATTGGACTTAGAAATTCTACAACTATAAGTAACAGATCGAGAATTGGGCAACTTTGGAATTCACAAGTAAACCTGCATTTTTAATACACGACTGGAAACTTAGGAATTTGATAACAAGTCATAGATGAATTTAACAAAAGATTTCCCAGGCCTTTGCAGAGGAATTAACTCTAATTTCCCAGACCAAGTTATAGAAGAATTAAACACAAGTTTTCCCAGGTCAGGATTTTGCAGAACACCCGCCGTCAGAGGAATTAACTCATATTTCCAGACCTAAGTGATTTCGAAGCTTCTAATACAGAGCTGTGTCCAGTCTAAATCTGTGCAAGGAGATTGTGTTTTCCCAAAATTTTGGGATAAGTGTAAACAATTTATTTACTAATGTAAATTCTACAGGTTTCTTGCTAAGTGGTTATATATGAGACTGGCAACCTCAACTTATGAAAATAGTATATGCATGAACCACTACTGCAAGAGCTGGTGAATGTTTCTGACTAGTCGTGCGGGAAACCTGACAGCAGAGCGACCCCAGACTCCGACGGAAGTAGTGATGAGTATTGAGTGATGATTACCTCACATATGCCTAAGGTGTAACATATTATCTTGTGAGATTTATGTACCTTTTTAAATTGTAATTCAGGCAAATCATTATTCACGCACTCCAGATGCAATCTCCTAGTTCATCATATTCCCTGAGTTACATTGTGTGCTCGAGAATTTAATTCTTCTGAGAGGTTAACATTGGTGGGTGGAGCGCATGACAATGGGCCTGTTAGTTTGCGGCGAACAAATGTACTCAGCAGGCATTTGTTTCTTTCTATTTGTCTAAAGTTCGTGGTTACAAGCCATCAGACGATTTGTGGTACTAACGCCGCTAGTGTGAGAGAAAAGCATCCACCCTAACCGCCTACAGTGGAAGAGAGTGTGGAGAAGGCTTTCGTCATCACTGGATTGATGAACCACAGCTGCAGGACTCCCTGATAAAAGTTAAATGCTTGTAAAAAGGCACCAGCAAAAAGGATTTTTTATATATCCTCACCCTAAATCTCAACGAAGAGAAAATTTGATTTCAATATAAAATCACCAGCATTTTATTTATTTTAAACTGTTAATACTAATTAATTATTAAATTTTGTTACCAGTTGTTTTAAAACTAAACAATCATATTTGATTCAGTTATATGTATGAAAGCAAACGTATGAGCCAGAATAATTAATATATCTATATATAAATACTTAGACCTATATTTACCACTAAACAGAGCTATATCTTATAAGAGGGATTTCGTTGGATTACACCAACTGGGGGCTTGAACGGGCTAAACCATTGCTTAAATCCTTCACAAAAGGCGACGGACCAGATATAATGCGTTAACAATTGGTCAGCACAATACAACATTATTCGTGACTTCTGGAAATATCTTGTGAACTCTCTTCCGGTTCCTGTCCAATATGTCGGACATTGTTTTTTCGAGCGTTAGATTCCATGAAGTAATTTGATGTTTTCGTTTATATAATTTGCACAGTTCGTGCCAACATCTTTATGTTTGAAGAAATTGACTCTTTCAGCCTGAATATGTAGATACCTTGTGTGTATTTGCTTCGAGCGAGGACTTTTAAATTCTCAAATAATTTCAGCGATCCCATCAGCCATCTTGGCTATTTTTGTGCTGAATATGGTGACGTGAAATAAAAGTGATTAACGCAACTTCCGTCACTTAAAAACCAGCAAGATGTCGAAGGTAACAAACAGGGGACCAAATTGGCTTTCAGAAGCTAATTTACTTGATTTCTTACAACTCGCTTCAGTGTTATTATAGCTAATTATCAGAAACAATGGCACACGTGAGCTCGGTCACCACTATTCGTCCTAAAACCAAAAAACAAAAAAATTACACATTAAACGTGACAAGAGCGGTGAAGAAAAAGACCAAGATCACTAAAGATAACACCCTGTACACGCCTTTATTGGATATAACTTATAAAAACAACAAGCAGTGTGCCATACTAAATTTCTCCACATTGCTTGAGTATGAGGCACTAAGAAGTCTTTCAAAGATGTACTATGAATCGAATGCACATATTGAATCAAGAACAGATGCTAGCGGTGCATACGTGGAAGATGTTATTTCCACTGAAGATGTTTTCCTCCATTTTTTACAACACTTCTAACAAAATCATGATTCAGGGTTCAGAGACTGCGGTGAAAAATTGGATACAGAAAGATTTAAACAAATTATGGATAACTGCAACCACTGCTGGAGTCAGTCGACAGGCCATCTCACCCAACTTAGCTCTTCCCAACTTACCAGACAAATCTTCGCGATGTCAGACACCCGTTGACAAAAATGTAAAACTATATATGCCATGTATTAATGAATGCGACACTTTATCTCAAACTGAACTGAAAACACCAGTTACAGCAGAAACAGAATATGGAATCACAGAGGCGGATCACCATTCACTCACTGAATTTGTTGTTAGCGATCCAGTACCAACATCACCACAACCCTTACAAGTAGCATTTCATCATGATTTATTTACAAGTATTATGTCTGAGATAGATTCACTTAGAGCAGAGCTGAACAGCCTCAGACAGTCGTATGAGAAGCTTCAGGCAGAACATACGGTACTTAAAAGTAGCTATGAAAAAAGCCAGCAGTATACGGAAGAGCTTTGTACACCACCAGAGAAAACGGACAAACTGTGTCAAAAACTGAACAACACTAGCAACGAAACCCAGCAAACCATTACGCAACTAAAACTCCATCACAGCCGAGAAAGTGTCCTGGATTCTCCGAAATTAATTACAGACAATGCAGATAATGTTTGTAGAATCCCTGTAACAATTTCAAATCGGCACTCTCCGCCAAGACGAATAACTCACAGCGTGCGCTATTATCAGAAATCCAGTAATCAGAGCACACAGGTAACAGAAGAACGGGCACGACCTATCACAGGCTCCAACACAAGGATTCAGAATAAAAGGAAGCACCTTATTTTCGGAGACCAGAATGTGAAGGAATTACAAAAATCTAAATTGTTAACAAACGATATGGACTTGGTCACTGTTCGCTTCAAGAACTGGGCATCCACTCAGGACTTGGTGTCACTCCTTAAACGTTTTCCGTCTGATCCCACTGTCACCAGAGTAACTACTCATATAGGTCTATCAGACTCGCTCAAAGGTATTGAAATGTCCCAAGCTGATCTAAACCAAATCACATCAAATTTCCATTCGTTATTCCCTAATGCGAAAATCTACTTCTCGTCCATTATTCCTCCAGTCAGAGCCCATTACCGCAAATCCATTGATGTCAACAATTCTAAACTTAAGAGGCACTGTGTCAAACACAACTATAAATTCATTGATCACTCCTCGTACTTCCTTGCGAAATCAGGAGCCCCTAAAAAAACATCTTTACAGCGGTGATATTGCCTTATCTACTGAAGGAATCAGCAAGCTGGCAACAAACATCAGGTACCCAGAATGCACCTTCAAAGGAGTCGGCCACACACCAGGATCTCAAAATCCAACCAGTCAT